>BQNB010062309.1:0-21288 GCA_026074375.1 Tanacetum coccineum | reverse complement strand
CGGAGTGATTTGTGAAGACATGCTAAAAGGCGCACTTTTTGGAGCTTAAACGATGATATTTAAAGATTGCTTGATTCTGCCAAATACGCCGTATCCATTAAAAGAGATACGGCGTATCATCGCCTGGACTTCACAAGAAAACGCGTATTTTCACTTCCCAATACGGCGTATCCATGTTTACCAATACGCCATATCCAGCTCAATAACTATTCAGAGATTTGGTGAATAAATATATTTTGGGAAGTTATATCAGATTGATTATAAACTTAGCGCGCACTCCAAGGAAAACACCCCAATATGCCATATTGACCTAGCTCAATTTGGTGTATCCAGTCTTTTTCAGACACTATAAATAGAAGACTCAAAAACGAGTTTTCAGTGTGCAAAATCATATTCTCTATACCATACACATAAAAGATGATTTTCTGAAGAAAAGAAGAGCAACCAAAGGTCAACATCGATCACGATTCCATAGAAGACACCGTGTAATTCCTATACTCTTGTAATCATTTAATTTTTGGTATCGTTCGGTAAAACGTTTAGTTTACCTTGGTTATTTGATCACGCTTGTATAATTACAATGGTTATGGGCTAATACCTCAGGGTATTAGCCATCTTAATTAAGGTTTAATGTTTGGTTTGTTTTAAAATTGATTTCTTAATTTAGCGTTGAAAGTTTAATTATGTTTATCAGATGATACTTGTCTACGTGTTTGAATATGCGACCTATCATTCAACCGAGTCTAGTTACGCCTAACATGTGAACTAGATACTGGGATAGCTCTCCATATCGTGTTTTATATCACTGGACCAATAAGATCACAAATAATGTTATGTCTTTGTCTTTAAATTATGAGCTTAGATGGACCGGCAGGTGACCCGTAATGTTTCAACAAGTATGTTCTTAATTAATTGATAAAGAATTGAACAGTGAACTACTAGTATATAAAATACCGTCACACAGTAGGTGGGTAAAGTCCCAATAGGCTAGGGTTTAACAAGATCACCATTGCTTTAATACCTAGATAGATTATAATTAAACTAAAAGGATGCTTTATGCGGATACGTTAATTATGACAAGATTCAACGTGTCTAAGTCTTAGGATGATGTCCTGCCTAAGTCTTAAGAATGATATGTCGCTTCAAGATAAGAAATCATTGCACTAAATAAACAAACCAGCGTTTAATCAGATTTAATATGGATAATATAGTTTTCTATCATTTGGCTTTTACTGCTCTTTTATCTTCTGATTGTTTTCTTGCATGTTTATTGTGTTTAGAATTGATTATTGTCACCATAAAACCTGTGCCAGTCTCTCGGGCTGAACCCCCCCCCCCCTCATTACCATTAGAAACGTATATAGCATAGGTTTAACAAGTAATTAAAATTAAATTAATTAGAGTAATTAAAATACTAATAGAATATAAGGTTAACGACCTCGCTCTTAGTGTTCGACACCCTACTTACCACGAAACTCCACCCGATCAGGTACACTGCCCGTTAAAGTGTTGTTTTAGGATAAGTCGGCTAAATATATAATTTAAAACTTGGTAATCAATAAATTGACCCTACACGACCGCACATCAAGTTTTTGGCGCCGTTGTCGAGGAGTGAAAAAGTTTAACCTTTAATTTTATTAGTATTTCTAACCATTATCTTAGAATAATTTAATTCTATTTGTATTTAATTTAATTATGTGATTTAATTGTGTGTTTAAATTCTCACATTATTTAATTGTTTTCTAAGTATCCTGTTCTGATAGATCAACTGATACGCCGTATCCACCAGTTGGATACGACATATCGACCCTTCTAGTCAGAACAACGTATTGATCTTTGCAGTCTAAACAACATATCTGTTCTTCCAAACAATATGGTGTATTCTGTAACCTTAATACGGCGTACTGACTTTCAACAGACCCATACGGCGTATTCAAATTAATTGAATACGGCGTATAGATCATCTAATACAGTAACAATATAAATTTTTTGTATTCGATTTCCTATCTCGTTTAAAGTATTCTCTCCCCTGAGGGCACATCGTACTGATCATTTGTACTTATTTTCAGGAATTCGATTGACGAAAGAACTACGATGATAGAACAAAATGACTATATCTCCATTACCTAAAAGAACTGCATCTCTAATGATAACGAAGGAAGAATGATCGAGAGAAATTTTGTCGAGATACAAGGAGAATTTTTGGTCAAGATACGAGATAATACTTTCAATGGGACAATTAGACAAAATGCGTTTGAGCACATTAATAAATTTCTCAAAGTAGTTGGACCAATCAAAATTAATGGGGTAAGTCAGGACCGATTTAGGCTTAGCATCTTCCCTATTTCACTCGCAGGTGCCGCATGTGAATGGTTTAAAAAGAAATGTATAGGCTCAGTTACTACTTGGGAAGATTTGGTAGAAAATTTCATATAAAAATTCTACCAACTTTCTGAAGACAATGAAGAAATGGAAGCTGAGGAAGATGATGACCCTGACGGTATTGCTGACATCTTCAAGATCGAAGGCAATTTATTTGACTACGAGACACCCTTATGTAAAGCATTCAACGACTTCAACTACATCCTTAAAATTGACACAGATCTGTTTACTTTTGATATCCAAGGAATTAGGACTTACGAGGAGTATGAGTTGAATAATACTATGACAAAGGATCTTGAGGAACCGTGGTCGGATAATGGGGTGCCATATAAACTATGTGATCATATATGTGAACCATATCATTTTAAGAATGGAATAACTAAATGGCCCACGTGTAGTTCAGATATTGATGGGTTTTGTAACGGTGGAGAGCTACCTGGGATGGTTCGGGTCGGAAGCATGACTTATTTCCAAGATCACAAGTGGTATGATGAATTAGCTGATGGAAAACTAAAAGAAGAAACCTTAATGCACAAAGCAAAAGTTGAAGAATCATGGGGAAATGCGACTCCTAGTGTGATGAAATTATGTGCATGGTTGATAAATAGTTTTGAGAACTTCCACGAACTAGACTATAATGTGCTAGTAAAGCTACAAGAATGTTGGTGGAAGATAAATGCTCATGAAGTCGCGCCTTTCACTCGTTTGGAAAGTTATGGACATAAACCATATGCAAACTTCAGAACTATAAAGGCTCATGACCCTTATCTTGATGTTAATCGTATCTTTGGTAGAAATTATGACACAAGCAACGCCGGTAATACTCAGGGGCATGAAGAACACAGGGATGATCTCACTCATGAACCATCAGTCTGCAAAATCAGGAGATTCGAGATGATGAAGTACTCATTCAATGCTGACGAAGAGTACATTGCCATAAAAGACCTATGATTACATCATTACTCTCATCCTACCTTTACTGCTTTTATAGAGTCAAACCCTAAACTCTCACTGTATTTATATCTATCCTGCCGATTTTATGCTTGGTGTAGATGTCTTTGTTTTTTATTACAGGTTATATTTGATGAGAAGAAGCTTGAAATTTCTTAGGAAATTTCATTAGACGATTCTTGGAGGACGATTTAACCAGTTATCGCATGTTTCTTCTCCATTATTGAGCAAACCAGGGGAGTACTAGTCTCTTTTAATTGTTTTATTTTCCCTTTATTCGATTTTACAGGTACTTCTATAGAACATTGGGGACAATGTTCAACTTAAGTGTAGGGGTAAAATAAGCCTTAGAAACTATTCCTTCAATTGTCATTTGCTTTATCCTTAAAATGATGGGTAATATATCAAAACATAGCGTAAAAGGTAATTTTGACCCAAATTTAAAAAAAATTATGACACACAACGACGAAAACCGAGTATTAATAGTATCTCATGGACAGGAATGTATATGACTAGCACAAAACCCTCAAAATTCCACCCCAAAAATGTGAGGTTCGCCTTTAGATCTTTAGGAATTCAGGTATCCATTTTTGATACCAAAGATAATTTATACCTTTAGTTTTCTCGAGTTTAGGTTTGAATGCAGTCATATGTGTCTATTCCGTCATTACGGAGGAGTACGTATGGTATTTTTCGCCTTTTCTAGAGCATTGGTATCGGTATTAAATTATATGAGTGTATCGGTAGTGTATTAAATTCTAGAACTTGTTTTTGTGATGCATCACGAGACCGCATAGTAAGTATTAGGATTTTCTAGATAAGAGGCACAAGGATTAACCCATGTTTTAAACCTGTAATTGTTATTATGGTCACATCGACTATATAACTATCCCACACCCTTGCCATGCACTCATTTTTAGTGCATGATACCACTAGTAAAACCCTTCGAGCGTATCCTTTTTCACGATTCTCATAATTTTCTAGTTAAGCTGGACTATTACTGAAGAGCATTGTCACCCTTGAACCAATTATTACACCTAAATCACCTTAGCCTACCTTGTATGTACTCACCTTTAGTACCTTATTATTTTAACCCAAATTAATTATTGAGTACACGGTTCCTAAGTCCTTACCCTTGTAAATACAGCTTTCGGACGATTGGGATTCATGGTAGTATTCATCTTATGAAGAATTGGGGAAGAAGTAACTTATTACCCATAATAGAGCTCAATAAGCTCCATGTTATGTTGATTCGCCTTAATTCGGGTCATTAGTTAGATTGTAAATATCGAGTATGTAAAAGTTCATGTGTAGGGGTCTATCTATAAACCCCCATGATGTATGATATGTTTGAGAAATGGCAGAGCAAAAGTGCACAAAAAAATTTATATAAAAAAAAGTTGAAAAAAAATGTACGGGCTGTCATTTGCTTATGTTATGTTTATCATAGAGTCAATAAAAGAAAAATAAAGAGATGCATGTAGAGTTTTGTAGATTTTGTATATCTTGTCCGAGTCTTTGGCTTAGCAACCAAATCAATGTGTATTCGTATAAATAATTAGCTATACTTCAAATTAACCTAAAAGTCACTCCCCAAATGTATCTCATCCATTTTCATTTCCATTAATATTATCTTACACCTACACCCAACAACACTTTAAAAGACCTCTTTGATAGTAATGATTAATACTTGCGCCCAGTAGTGGAGGTTTGATCCTTTACCAAGCCTATGGTAATTTGTATGCTATAACAGGTAATGAGTGTTTAATTTTCCGTTTCCCATAGTTGTTATAATTTATTATACACATAAGTGAAAGAGAGAATCCGAAACACTTATGTGAGGTGCTAGTATATTTTTTTCGTACTTTAAATTACGAGGTCTAGAAGGTTGTGTTGTAAATTGCTTTTAAAGAGTAGGTTAAATGACCCCAATATTGCTATTGTCAAGGTAGAAAAGCCTATTTGCTTGAGGACAAGCAAATCCTAGGTGTAGGGGTATTTGATGAGGTGTAATTTTATACACTATTTTGAGGTCATTTAACCTCCTAAATCATGCAAATATGCCCAGATTATGTGCTTATAATCTCTGTTTTTTAGGTTTTTTAGCACTTGGATAGGCATTTGGAAGGAAATACACTGACTTGGGCTCATTGGAGAGAAACGGAACAAACTAACGACTACACCAAATCTCCTGAAGAATCATGCTTATAGAGTGTGGAGATGGTGTCGCAAGCATAAAGCGACGCTGACGTGATCTATCTAGTAACGGCTTCAGAAAATTGACGACGACGTTAGACGTAACCAACTTAAATCAGACCTAGAAGATTCTATCTTGTGACGGCGTCGCGACTACAACTGGACGCCGTCGTGACGATTTCTCTATATATACCAAACCAAATTTAGGGTTTTAGCGTGTAACTATTCTACTAGACTTTTGAGAGCCAAACCCTAAGTATGTGTTGTCACTTTTAGGCCGTCTCTTAGGGCTTTAAAGAAACCTATGTAACTGACCTTAGAAAATCCATGTTTTAATCAAGTAAGATTGTTTATCTTTAATAATTCAATATGTCTATGTGTTGTTTGATTGATCTATGTTCTTGCTTTCTTTATAACATGTTAGGCTAAACCCCCCTTGTATTTACTTATGATTGCATGAAAGTTGGATTGTAGATCCTTTTACTGTTGCTTCTTATGATGAATGTGCGCGTTAGGCTTTAGAAAACTATCCATAAGATATTAAATTGGCATAGACGTCTAGGGAAATGCGAGAAGTTTTAAAAGGATACTATCTGGTAATAGTCTTCATACTACCTTACCCCTAATATGGTTGATCCTTCTTAAGATATATCAATCGCATTTAATATACTCTTTGGGGCCTTGTAATAGTCTTCATAGTACCTTACTTGTGCGTTGCCTTAACGGAATATTAAATAGACGGCGGGTTTATGTAATTCGTTCATGATTTAGGAAATACTTACACAGATCATCACGAGTGTGACAAGGCAACATGATTTGGAGAAGCAATCTAATGAGTAATGCATGATTAAGTAAATACACTATCTTATCATAAATTTATCACCAGTAGTATAGATTATAATTATTTTAATTAATTAGTTAATCGATCAACCTCTCAAACCATTGATTTTATCTTCTTTCTATAAAATATAAAAATACAAAAAGAATATCCTTTCAATCTCGTAGATCTCGGCTAAGCCCTGTTCGAACCTTCCCAACCTATTCCCCTAGAGAACGATAACATCCCCCGAGTCTTACATATACTACACTGCAACGATTAGGTACACTGCCTAGGGAGTTGTAAAACTTCGTGTAAAAGTCTTTACGACCCACACATCAAGTTTTTGGCGTCGCTGCATGGGGAATAGTTAGGTTTCGAACTTATTTTAGCTTAGTTCTACTGGCTTTAATCCTTTCAAGTGAGATTTTATTTTCGTTATATTAGATTTCTTGTAGTCTATCTTTTCTTCGTGTTATTTGTTTCGTAAATCATTCTCGTTAACCACCATGGGAGACGCGAATCCCATCCGTACTCTTGGAGACTACTCCAAACCTTGCCACGAGGGCTACAAGAATACTATTGAACTCCCCGAAGGGAACAATGTAGTACCTCTCCGATCTGACACCATCCGGTTGGTGCAAAATGGATGCTCATTCCACGGACATCGGTCCAAGGATCCAAACCAACACCTCAAGGATTTCTTAAAACTTGTGGACTCACTTGACCTTGACGGTGCAAATAGGGAAAGAACGCGCATGCATTTATTTCAATTTTCCCTTCGCAATCAAGCTAGCAATTGGCTTGAACGACTTCCAGCAGGATCCATCTCCACATGGGAGGATCTTACTACTCGTTTCCTTGCTCAATTCTTTCCATCGGGAAGGATCTCAAAACTCTGCAACGATATCCTGATGTTCTAACAACATCAAGGAGAATCTCTCTCAGAAGCATGGACTTGTTTCAATGACTTACTCCAAAAAGTCCCTCATCATGGCATTGACCTTTGGCTCCAAGTCCAAATCTTTTATGACCATGTCACTCCCACCACAAGATGAACCATTGATCAATCGGCCAGTGGTAAGCTTCGTAACAAAAGCACCGAAGAATCATGGGCATTATTAGAGGATCTCGCCCTCTATGACGACAACGAAAGTTGGAACGACCCAAGGGATTTTGCTAAGTCGGTCAAGGCAAATCTCTTTTGCCTGCAATTATTATCTCGAAGTACATACGGATCCGTCGCCTATCGAGTTCGAAATCAAAGTCCATCGGCTTGAGACAATAAAAGTTGGAATGACCCAAGGGATTTCGCTAAGCCGGTAAAGGAAATCTCTTTGCCTCAAGATGTCCCGAGTACATCCAACCGCCGCCTCATCAAGCTCGAAAATCAAGTTCAACGCTTAATGGAAGCTTACATTACTCCTATATAACCTACTCAAGTAAACAAGATCACTTCTTCATGTGAGATCTGTAGTGGTCCCCACAACACTCAGTACTGCATGGAAAGTCCCAAGCAAGCTTTTGTTGATTATGCATCCTCGCGTATCGATGAAACGGGAAGTAGGCAGTTCGCTATGAACCAAGGACCAATAAGCTTTAACAAAGCCTCCAATGCTTGTAAGGGAAAGCCAAACTTTAATTGGGCACACACCCAAACATTCACGAGCCCACGGAATGGCTCGTTCTCCACCTACTCGTCTAATTACCAAATGAAGTTTGAGAAGGCACTAATTGATTTTGACTCTCATCAAGAGAAAATACTATCCATCATAAGAACTCAACTCAGACAACAGCAAGATGACATGATTAGTAAAATTAATCTTTTATAGAAGACCATTTCTGAAAAGCTTGATGACGCTCCCATTCGTAACACTGCATGGAGCCCTACAGCTCAAATAAATTTCATGTCTACTAACTACCCTACAAAAGAAGACCTTAGAGGCAAGGGAATCAAAACCCTTCATCCCCAAAACATGTTCACTTTGTTAATTCAATTGTTCATCTAAATAAGGAAGATAAAGCTAAGGAAGAGGGAAATGTGAAGTCCAGTACAACCGAGTAAAAGGATCACGAGATGACAGTGGAAAGCGAAGGGGATCTCGAGGAAGAAACTGAAGAAGAAATCAAAGAAGACGAGGAAGATAGCCTAGAACACTTTGATACTTTTCCCACTATGGAAGAAATAAGGTATCATGAATGGTTCTTGAAAAACCCTCGACCCCCATGGGTAAAAGCCAAGATTAGGAACGGGAACTTGAATAACGTTAAATTTTCTTACATGATTGGTCACTTCGACAAAAATCAAGCCTACTTAGATATGGAATCACCAATCAATGTAATGTCCAGGCTTTATTATAATTGGATCATGAGCGAAAGGTTGGAGCCAAGGAGGAAACCATCAAACCATAAGAAAATTTGTAATTTTATGGGGAGAGTTAAGGGGTTAAAAGTTTTTGTTGGGAACTTCACTTACAAATGTGAATTCATGGTGCTTAAGGATACCACTAGTGTCATAGATCAAGACCTAGGGTCAGTTGTATTCGAAAAACTGTTCGTGGAAGCAACCGGGCTCGTTTACAACAGGAAAGAAGGAACAATCACGTTTGAAAAAGATAAGGAAAAGATTATGTTTAAAATGCCCCACAAGATGGAAATGTTAAAACACATAGATTTTACGAACATAAAAACCGATCGCATACCTCCTTTTGTCATAGAAAGTGACGATGATAACAGTCAAAAAACCCACTACTCTGATAGCTTAGATTTGGGACCTGAATACAAGTATGATGAAAATATATGTAGAGCCATTCAGAGCTTGATAGCTATAAAGGCCAAAAGAAACAAAGGAGAAGTCACGTAAGAACATGTAACTTTGAGTCTAGCTAAAAGACTCATAAATAAAGAAAAGCCCTTCTTGGGAGGCAACCTAATGTTTATTTTTATCGCATATTAGGAGTGTTTTGTGTTTTAATTCTTTTCAATTATTCTTTTATGTTTGAATTCATCATTTTTGTAATCATGCTTTGTTTTGTCTTTAACCTCGTCTTAATTTCAATCAAAGGTATTTTGCAACAAAATAAGTTTAGGGGAAAATATCCAGTTTTTAAGAACCAATTCGATCATGAGAAATAAATTGTTTAGATTAATTCGCGTTAGTTTCGAGTCATATGATTGTATTGACTAATCCCAGGTTTCATGCAGTAATTCATACAGGAAATAACTTATATAATCGCGTGCAGGAAGTTTTTCAAAGAAAACGAAAAGAAAATTTTCTTAGAGGCTGGAGACGGCGTCAGAATTATCCTGACGGCGTCGTGAGCCCAGCTAGAGGAAAATTCAAAAATTTTCAAGTATTTTTGAAAAATAGTTTGCACAACATTTAAAATTTGTAATTCTTTTATAAACCTGCAAAAACCTATGATTACATCATTACTCTCATCCTATCTTTACTGCTTTAATAGAGTCAAACCCTAAACTCTCATTGTATTTATATCTATCCCGCCAATTTTATACTTCGTGTAGTTGTCTTTGTCTTTGATTACAGGTTATATTTAATGAGAAGAAGCTTGGAAGTTCTTAGGAAGTTTCATTAGACGATTCTTGGAGGATGATTTAACCAGTTATCGCATGTTTCTTCTCTATTATTGAGCAAACTAGAGGAGTACTAGTTTCTTTTACTTGTTTTCTTTTCCCTTTATTCGTTTTTACGGGTACTTCTATAGAACATTGGGGACAATGTTCAACTTAAGTATAGGGGGAAAATATTCTTTAGAAACTATTCATTCAATTGTCATTTGCTTTATCCTTAAAAGGAAGGGTAATATATCGAAACATAGCATAAAAGGTAATTTTGACCTAAATTTAATTTTTTTATGACACACATCGACGAAAACCGAGTATTAATAGCGTCTCATGGATAGGAATGTATATGACTAGCACAAAAACCCTTAAAATTCCACTCCAAAAATGTGAGGTTCGCCTTTAGATCTTTAGGAATTCGGGTATCCGTTTTTTATACCCAAGATAATTTATACCTTTAGCTTTCTCAAGTTAAGGTTCGAATGCAGTCATATGTGTCTATTCCGTCATTACGGATGTGTACGTATGGTCTTTGTCGCCTTTTCTGGAGCATTGGTATCGGTATTAAATTATATGAGTGTACCGGTAGTATATTAAATTTTAGAACTTGTTTTTATGATGCATCCCGAGACCGCATAGTAAGTATTAGGATTTGCTAGATAAGAGGCACTAGGATTAACCCATGTTTCAAACCTGTAATTGTTATTATGGTCATGTCGACTATATAACTATCTCACACCATTGCCATGCACTCATTTATAATGTAGGATACCCATAGTACAACCCTCTGAGCCTATCCTTTTTCACGGTTCTCGTAATTTTCTAGTTAAGCCAGACTATTAATGAAGAGCATTGTCACCCTTAAACTAATTATTACACCCAAATCACCTTAGCCTACCTTGTATGTACTCACCTTTAGTACGTTATTGTTTTAACCCAGGTTAATTATTGAGTACACGGTTGCTAAGTCCTTACCCTTATAAATACAGCTTTGGGACGATTAGGATTCATGTTAGTATTCATCTTATGAAGAATTAGGGAAGAAGTAACTTATTACCCCTAATAGAGCTCAATAAGCTCCATGTTATGTTGATCGCCTCAATTCGGGTCATTAGTTAGATTGTAAATATCGAGTATGTAAAAGTTCAAGTGTAGGGGTGTATCTATAAACCCCCATGATGTATTATATGTTTGAGAAATGGCACAGCAAAAGTGTACAAAAAAATGTATATAAAAAAATGAAAAAAATAAGCGGGCTGCCATTTGCTTATGTTATATTTATCATAGAGTCAAGAAAAGAAAACTAAAGAGATGGATGTAGATTTTTGTAGAGTTTGTATATCTTGTCTGAGTCTTTGGCTTAGCAACAAAACCAACGTGTATTCATATAAATAATTAGCTAACCTTTCCACTCTAAATTCACCCAAAAGTCACTCCCCAAATGTATCCCATCCATTTTCGTTTCTGTTAATGTTATCTTACACCTACACCCTACAACCCTTTAAAAGACCTCTTTGATAGTAATGATTAATACTTGCGCCCAGCGATGGAGGTTTGATCTTTTACCAAGCATATGGTAATTTGTATGCTATGACAAGTAATGAGTGTTTAATTTTCCGTTTCCTATAGTTGTTATAATTTATTATACACCCGAGTGAAAGAGAGAATCCCAAACACTTATGTGAGGTGCTAGTATATGCTTTCCGTGCTTTTAATTACGATGTCTAGAAGGTTGTGTTGTAAACTGCTTTTAAAGTGTAGGTTAAATGACCCCAATATTGCTATTGTCTAGGTAGAAAAGCCTATTTGCTTGAGGACAAGCAAATCCTATGTGTAGGGGTATTTGATGAGGTGTCATTTTATATACTATTTTGAGGTTATTTAACCTCCTAAATCATGCAAATATGCCCAGATTATGTGTTTAGTCATTTGTTTTCAGGTTTTTAGTACGCACTTAGCTGGCCTTTGGAGGAATTCGTATGACTGGCTCTTTGGAAAAGAAACGGACAAGACTACGGACCTACACCAAATCTCTTGAAGAATTGTGCTCACAGAGTGTGAATACGGCGTCGCAAGCATAAAGCGACGCCATCGTGATCTATCTAGTGACGACGTCATAAAATTGACGACGGCGTCAGGACGTAACCGATTAAATCAGACCTAGAAGATTCTACTTTGTGACGGTGTCGCGACTACAACTGGACGCCATCGCAGCGATTTCTCTATATATACAAAATTGAATTTAGGGTTTTAGGTGTAACTTTGTATAACTTTTGGGGAGCCGAACCCTAAGTATTTTTTTAGCTTTTAGGCCCTCTTTTGGGTTTAAAAACCCTATTGTAACTGACATTAATCCATATTTTAATCAAGTAAGATTGTTTATCTTTAATCATTCAATATGTCTATTTGTTATTTGATTGATCTATGTTCTTGTTTTCTTTATAACATGTTAGGGCTAAACCCCTCCACTTGTATTTACTTTGATTCATGAAAGTTGGTTGTGATCCTTTTAATGGTGCTTCTTGTGTGAATGTGCGCATTAGGCTTTAGAAACACTAGCCATAAGATATTAGAGTGGCATAGACGTCCAGGGAAACGCGAAGAATATTTAAGTACAAGAAGTGTAAAAGAAAGGATTACCATCTGGTAACAGTCTTCATTTTACCTTACCCCCAATATGGTTGATTCCTTTAAGATATTCAATGCATTTAATATACTCTTTAGGGTCTTGTAATAGTCTTCATACTACCTTACTTGTATGCGATTGCCTTAACGGAATATAAATAGACGGCGAGCAGTTGTGTAAATTCGTTCATGACTTAGGAAATACTTACACAGATCATCACGAGTGTGACAAGGCAACAGGATTAGGAGAAGCAATCTAATGAGTAACACATGATTAAGTAAATACACTATCTTATCATAAAGTTATCACCAGTAGTATAGATTATAATTAGTTTAATTAATTAGTTAATCAACCAACCTCTCAAACCATTGATTTTATCTGCTTTCTATAAAATATAAAAATACAAAAAGAATCTCCTTTTAATCTCGTAGATCTTGGCTAAGCCCTGTTCGAGCCTTCCCAACCTATTCCCCTAGAGAACGATAACAACCCCCGAGTCTTGCCTATACTACACTGCAACGATTAGGTACACTACCTAGGGAGTTGTAAAACTTCGTGTAGAAGTCTTTATGACCTACACATCACACATATTTCTCCTATACTAAGTAAATTAAAACTAAGACTTTCTACATGACTAACATCATGAATAGTAAGAGTGTTGTGAGTGATTGTACCTTTTCCGATGATCTTACTTTTAGTGTTACTACCAAACACTACGTTACCTCTGTCTATAGCCTTATAGGTTGAAAATAGATCTTTGTTCCCCGTCATATGTCTTGAACATCCGCTATCTTTGATCCACTCGTCTGGTTCTAACTTTACTTTTAGACGTACCTAAAATCACAAAGTAACTCAAGCATTTGGTCCCCAATATCTCATGGGCCCATTAGCATTATACATGCCGTTTGGTTGATTCATGTATGGGTATGGAGGACATGACCCCCATGGACCAAAGTTAGGGGGTTGAAACTGATAACCTTGTTGTGAATAATCCGAACCAACTTGATGGTAGTCGCTTTTCGGATATAGTGTGTTGGTTCTCATATGGGGTGTTTTAGGAGGTGTTTGGATTTTTCTTTTTCCAAGTCCTTGACTAAGTTTTAGGATTTGAGTTTGTTTTACATTCCTTACAGGATTGTTTGATGAAGGTTTCCTAGTTATTTGTACGGAACTATTTCTTTTTGATACGTTAGTTTCCAATATTTTAGATTTCTCTGCAGAGTGCCGGTTATGTTCGATTGAACTAGCCGGTTCTCTTGTAGAGGGAACTGGTGAAGCCGGTTCTACAGTAGACGAATTTTTGTCTACAGGATTCAATGTTTTGTTTTTAGTGTTGCTAGTAGAAGCTATGTCTTCTGTGAATCCAATCCCATGCTTATCTTTTTATGTTTTTTTGTTTTTCAAGCATTTCTTGCAAAAAGATGCTACTACTTTCAAAACTCGCTAGTTTTAGTGATAGTGAGCTAACTTTAGATTCAAGGTTAACACAAGATTCACAAGTTTCTTTGTTTCTTTCTAGTTGTTCTATTCTTTTTCTAAGGTCACAAACTTAATTTTTCAACAATTCATTCTTAATTTTGAGGTGTCTATTTTTGTTGATTAACCTAAGACTGATTTTGCATAGTTTATCATACTCGTTTTGTAATGATTCATTATCTAGAGATGAGCTACTATAGTAGGGAGTGTCGGAGAGTACCTCATTGTTGTCAAGCGCCATGAGATAGATTTCTTCCTTCTTGGAGTCTTCTTCACTATCGCTCTAACACCCAACAACGAATGGCTTTTGATCGTTGTAGGAATGTTTGGGACAATCACTTATGAAGTGATTTGGATCACCGCACTTGAAGCACCTACGATCTTCTTTCTCCTTTTTGTCTTCCTTAATCTTCCTGGAGTTATTTTTGTCGTCATGAGGTTGGCGGACAAACATTCCTCTTCTTCTAAAAACTTTTTGAAATCTGTTACGGCCATGGCATAGTCTTCATCGTCACTTTCCGAGCAAGATACTTCTTCATCACTTGAAGCTTTTCTTGCTTTGAGTGCAAGTAACTTGTATTTTTCTTTCTTTCCTTTTGAGATATCCGAATCCTTTTCAAGCACTACCTTATAGACTTTTAGATTGCCAATGAGCTCGTTTAGAGGTAATGCTGATAAGTCCTTAGATTCTTCTATTGCCTTCACTTTCGGACGCCACTTGGTGGGGAGCGTTCTTAGAAATTTCCTAACATGATTACGACTTGAAAAGGATTCATCAAGTGCTTTTAAAGATGAAATAATAGTATTAAATCTAGCAAAATCAAAATCAATGGTTTCATCATTGAAAATAACAAATTCTTCATATTTTTGGACAAACAAGTCTATTTTGTTATCTTTAACTTGTTTATTACCTTGATGAATGATTATTAGTGAGTTCCAAACATCTTTAGCCGTATTATACATGAAAATTCTTTCATATTCCTTTTTAGGTAAAGCATTGTATAAAACCATTTTTGCTTCATCATTTTTGGAAATCATTTTCTTATGACTTTCTTTAAATTTCACATAACGAATGATTTCATCCTTACCATCTTTGTTTTTAATGGTAGGTTTATAATTTCCATAAACTATAATGTGCCAAAGATCAATATCCTTAGACTTCACATAAGTTTTAAAATGGTCTTTCCAATATATAAAGCAATTTGCCTCAAAGAGAGGTGGTCGTTGCATAGATTGGTCTTCTTTGTAGTTTTCTGAATCCATTATCGTTTTAAAGATTTAAAATACAATATATTTTAAATACTTTGGTAACCTAGCTCTTGATGCCAATTGTGGAAAAATAGAAGGGGGGTTGAATAGTTTTACCAATTTAAAATTTTGCTTTGCCAAAATCTTATGTGAAGTTTGACGATATTGATGTTTGATTGATAATCTAATTATATAAAAAATGCAAGTAAGTAAAGAGTTAAAGAGATAGAACGAAGACACAAGTGTTTATAGTGGTTCGGCTACAAGGACACCTTCCTTGCCCAACTCCACTCCCCGAGTCACCTACTCGAGAGTTAGTAAACACTAGTCACCAATCTCCTTTTCAACCAGCAGAGAAGCCTCACAACGTTGCTTACACCTTTTAACGGTACAAAGCTAAGTACCGGATTCTTTACAAGGTAGAATCACACCAATATCACTACACTTGGTTTACAAAGAGGATGGATATAACTATAACTACTATATGATGTACAAGAATCATAAATGTGATCTTGATGATGCAATAGAGATACAAAATAAGGTACTTGAAACTTGATCGTCTCAAAGGGGTGTTTGGTAATTTCTTTCTTGAAGAGAATTACCTATAAATGCTAAAGCAAACTAAACAAGAACTAAAGAGAGGAGAATGATCAGTAGATTAGAGATTTTAGAATTGGAAATGGGTGCGTAAAACATGAGAAATGGCTTGGTATTTATAGGACAATATCTGCACTGTAGCCCGGTTCTGCCAGTTCCTTTGCAGAAGGGAACCGACCAGTGTAACTCAATGAAACCGGCCAACATCAACTAAATCCGGATTTTGATTTACAAAATCTTGAAAGATCATATGTAATCTTGATAGATTACCCTAAGATATGCTGAGGTGACGATGTCATTATGATGTAAAACCTATTAAAGTTTTATTTATAAGTAATGTGAATTATAAATCTAAGTTACTAAAAAGGAAAGTTGTAAAAGTGTTTTGGTATAATTTGGGTGATTTAGGTAGTTTACACAAATGTGATTTTATGTTTTGTTATTGACAAAACATAGCAAGATCGTCAAAATAGAAATAAACATTTTTACCAGTTTATTTGTATTAACATACTAAACAAACAATAACTTAGAAAACAAACACCAACATCATTCATCATCTGGATATTTTTTCATCGCCTTTTCGACAACATAGAAAACTATGTCTCTCAAACCATCAACAATATTTTCTACCTGTTCCTTATTTCATCAGTATACCAAACGATGTCACTGACCTTTTTTTCAAGACCCTCACGTAACATTACCATGATTTCTTCAGCATAAGTGAAATTTTCTTAAAAATTAAGTCTTCTTCGTCCACCATGACAAACTTACCGTTATTACTTACTGCTGACATGTTTTTAGTTATTAAGATTGCTGGGTGAGAATCCGACGGCGAATTACAATTTTTTTCAAGACCCTCGCGTAATGTTACCATGATTTCTTCAGTCGTAGGTGAAATTTTCTTAAACATCAAGTCTTCTTCGTCGACCATGGGAAACTTATCGTTATCACTTGCTGCCGACATGTTTTGAGTTATTAAGATTGCTGGGTGAGAATCAGAGGGTGAAATACAGTGTGTAAGAATGGTAAATTTGGTATCGATTTAAATACTTGGGTTTGAGGGTCCAATGGTGTATCTGGGTTTGACGGTCTAATGGTGTAATTAGGTTTCAGGGACTAATCTTGTAAAGAAAACCACAATTCTTCATTTTCCTGCCAAAAGATTAGCCCTCCAAGAGACTAGCCCTTTTTTCGCCAATAGAAATATGGAACGTAGTTACAGGTGTAACAAAACAATCACTATTAAATAGGGACCAAACGGGTAAACCCGGTTATAACATCAAAGACCAAGTATGTATAGACTCTCATGATACTGACATGTTTTTGCAACTAACTTATGACTTTGACTTATCTGGCAATTAAGTGGACTATGGAACGTAGTAACACGTGTAACAAACAACATTCACTGTTATATAGGAACCAAACCAGCAAACCTAGTTTCCACATCAAGCTGTGTATAACCTCTCATGCTACTTATATGGTTTCGCAAACGGGCAAAACTAGTTTCCACAACATGGACCAACTATGAATCACCTCACATGTTACTGACTAGTTTTTTCCTAAATAAGTAAAATAGGTCACAAACAGCTTAAATCAGTCCTAAACAGGTGAAATTATCCATTTGCCACCTAAGTAGACTTTTATGTTTGCTTGTAAAAGGACTTTAATGGTTGCCACAGATGTGGACTTTGATGTTTGCCACTTATGTGGACTTGGATTAAAGACATTCTCTACTGAAACCTATTAGTTTTTGGAATTACAGAAAAGACCATTCACTTGCACCACCTGCTGCACTTGACTGTGTTGGTATACCATCACCCATTTATCTTCCATATGCATTCCTTGTTTCAGTTACTGAAACTTGAGAATTGGTAGAAGGTTGACTTGTAGGTTGAGTGGGAGTTGTTTTTTGTAGACTAATTATTCTGTTAGTACTCTTCTCTTTATTTATCTAGTATGGGATGAACCTTGACTGCCAACACCAACACCTGCACCACCTTGACCATCAGCAGCTAACAAACCTATAACAACACCAACACCTGATCCACCTGAACCATCTTGACCAATTGCAAGTTCTGTTTGTTGTGCTTGCCTAGATGCACTACCACTGGCTTCTGCATTGTTGCCACCTACATTAAAAAAACCTTTTAAACTATTCCATAATGTTTAGATCAAAGACACACTTAAAACTTGAAGCTCAAATAACTACCTGTTGTTGCCCTTCGACCTTGTCCTTTGCATGTTGCCTTATTGTGTCTAATGTTTCCGTAGGATTGACATGTAATGGTTCTTCCTTTCTTGCTCAGTTTACCATCTTTTACAAATGGTTCATCTTTATGTTTGGACCTCTTTTTTTCTAATTTGGTAGGCTTACCTGGACATGATGCTTGGGTGGCAAAAGTGTTGTTGGACATGTGGAATTATCCTAGTAATTGGTCTCATTAATTGGTTGTACCTTGTGAGAGTATGTTTCCCTCCAAGTAGTTAACCAATAACAAGGATTTACCTATGCTTCTGGGGGTGGTGTCGCCCGGTCATTCAGAGCCATATTCCAACAAGATGCAACAGCATGCTTACAAGGAATCCCTGTCAATTCCTATTTTCTACATGAACATGTCATAGTCACTACATCCACAACACACTAATCACTAAGTGAACCTGAAACTTGATACTTATTTGCTCCATTCCATTGCACTTTCATGAAACGAGGTTCTTTCTTGATGGATTTCATGATTTTGGTTGCAGTAGGGGTCAAAGGACCAATACATTTATCAATGACACTTTGTACATTCACTATTCTCTTCATGCAATACTCCCTGTGTACTATAAAAGTGTAATCACTGGCTTGTCCCTACTTCCAACTATTTTACCATTAAAGACCTCACAGATGTTGTTGAGCAATAAATCAGATTTGGCATTACCTAAAATTCAAAATTATAAAATCATTAAATGTTATACAAGTCTACCTAGTAGTCATAAATATGAAAGCAGTAAAAACTGTGTTGGCATTAAGAAAATTACACTGTTAGTCTCTGCATTTATGTGTTACCTGAAAATGAGATATAGCCTAATGTTCTGGTGTTATCTTGTTCAACCATTCACGTGCCTTAGGATTCATCTTCTTAAGCTTCAACATACACTTTTCAAACTCCTTAACACTTGTAGCAGATGCAGATCTCCACAACAAATCCTTGTATGCATGTTCACACCATCCCTGCTTCATATTTTCATGTATGTGTCGCAAGCAATATCTGTGTTCTACACTTGGGAACACAGTTTTAATGGTTGGAATGATACCCTGCATGAACCAATTCATTAATCAATTACGGATTCATTTAATTTAGTAGTTAAGAATTCAACAAGTGAAGCATATTACTAACCTTTTGTCTATCACTGATGAATGTAAAATTTGAAATGGGATGCAGATCTATGTCATCACCTAAACATTGTAAGAACCAGCACCATGAACTCTTACTTTCAGCTTCAACCAAGGCATAGGCCAATGGGTAAATTCCATTGTTTGAATCTAGTCTGATAGCTTCTAGTACTTGGCCTAGAAACGGCCCGTTCATGAAAGCACCATCTAAGCCTAACAGATCTCTTTTGTAGGCTCTAAAACCCAGTTTTAATGCTCCCAAACAAACGTATATTCTCTAAAACACCCTAGTAGGCAAAGAAGGATCAGTATTCCTTTCAACTTCAATCTTGACAGTGGTATTGGGGTTTGAAGACTGTAACTTAACAACATAGTCTATAAGCATAGAATACTGCAAAACATGATCTCCTCTAATCTCTCTTTCAGCTTTAGCTTTAGCTCTGAAAGCTTTGCTCATATATATCTAAACCTCTAAGTCACATTGGAGTTGGTCTTGAACTGCCTTAACTGGGATATTCGGATTAATCCTGACTTGATAAAATATCTTCTCAGACAAGAATTTGTAAGTGCAGTGTTTGATTTCTCTAGATTGAAGGCATTTGTGTGTATCTTGACCAGCCAATTTTTTGTGTGTTTGTCTTTTCCCACATACAAGACCCAATGGCAGAGATCCCCTTTATCATGTGCATCTAAAACAGAAGAACATGCTTGACTGTCATCATTGGTACCTGTATTCTTCCTTTGTTTACTTCTAGTACTTGGTCCACTTGATCCACTAGGCCCAACTTCCATTCTACAATTTGGGCCAGTTGGTCCAGTACCTTGTGACATTGTAAATACAGGCACTTTTCCATTACATCTTTCTCTGATCCTGACACTGTCATTCTTATACATCATCAAATTTCTTCTGCTTTCAATGGAATGCACGTAGAGTCTGTCCTTAGCCTCTTTTGTAGTTGTAATTTCTGGCCAGTGTAAAATGAGTACTTCCATTGACCACTAGCATTTATAACACCTTTCATTTATGTGCTCAATTCAGCTAACCTTCTCCTCCTGTAATTACTTATTTCATCATCATTACCAGGGTCACTATCAAAATCATCCGCATTGATGACATCCACATCTTCTCCTTCTAAAACATCATCTGGGACTAGATAAGTCACATCAATGTTGTCAAAAGGAACATCCATGCTAATACCAAACAAATGGACATCAACATTAAGCTCTACAATTTCATTTTCTTTATCTACTAAAAAATCTTCATATTCATCATCATCATCTGTACCTGCATCTTCACTAGACTGAACATCATATTCAGTTTCATATGCAGTATCTATTCCTTTATCATCATAGAAGAACTGTCCATTACCCTGTTCGGCATCTTCCCCAGAACTCACATAATCTTCAACTATAACATCTTCCACAATGGGTTCCTGAGTTCTAACCTCTTCCACAATGGGTTCTGGGCTTCTACCAACATTTGGTTCCTCAGACACAAGAAGCTCATATTGTGTTTCAATTTTGGAAACATTTAGGTTTACACGTTCATTTAAGTTCAAGTCTAAGTCATCAACTCTAAATGACTCATGATGACTTAAACCAGTACTTTCTACACCACTCCCCGTGACATCGGCAAAGCCTGCCTCTCCATCCAATTCTATTTCCTCAAATGATAGTTGCCTCATCACATCATCTATAACCTGAGTAGCAGTTGCTTGTTGTGAGACAAAACTTAAGTTTATCTCACTAAACTATGACTGTATTGTTGGGAGAACTTGGTATTGTGTGTTAACTCCTTGTGCACACCTCAACTGTGTATATGTGATGACAAACTCATCAGAAGAATGGGTTAACATACAATGAGGTATACACCTAGGTGTAACGGACTCACAAACAGAATCCTTACAAGGTGTATTAGAATCATGTTCAGGCAAAAACCTAGGTGTGACAGACTCACAAACAGGTTCCATTGTTGGTTCACTAGAATCATGACATGTCAATAACAACATCTTTCCGGATCTATGTTTGTAACACCCT
>BQNB010062308.1:5853-36131 GCA_026074375.1 Tanacetum coccineum | reverse complement strand
TAAGAGGCGGATAAGTACATCGTCAGTTCTTCCTTATGTTTTGGCGCTACCAGCATGGGTAGTTTCACTAAATGCTATTTCAGCTGCTTAAAAGCCTGTTCTGCTTCTGGCGTCCAATGGAAGTCAATTTTTTGATGCACTTCTTCAAGGTTTTGAAGAGTGGCAAAGATTTTTTCGCCGATTTAAAGAGGAATCTATTCAGGCTAGCCAGCTTCCCATTAAGGCTCTGGACCTCTTTGATTGTCTGTGCGGATGGGAGCTGCAACACGGACTCCGTCTTGTCTGGGCATGGTTTTATCCCTTCTGGACCGATCATGTATCCTAGAAACATTCCTTCTGTTGCTCCGAACGTGCATTTTTAGGGTTAAGCTTCATGTTGATCTTTCGTAATGTACGGAACGTTTCTTCTATATCCCGTAGCAGCTCTGTTTCTGTGTGACTCTTGATGACCAAGTCGTCCACGTATATCTCCAGGTTCCGACCAATTTGTCTGTCAAAGGCCTTGTCTACCAGTCGCTGGTATGTGGCGCCAACGTTCTTGAGGCCGAAGGGCATTTTTGTGTAGCAATATACCCCGTGACTGGTGTGGAAAGCCGTCTTTTCCTCATCTTGTTCTGCCATCTGTATTTGATGATAGCCTTTGTAGGCATCCAGGAAACACTTGTAGGGGTATCCGCAAAGGGATTCGACCTTCCAATTGATTTCTGGAAGGGGGTAATAATCCTGCGGACAAGCCTTGTTTAAATCTGTGAAATCCACGCACATCGAAGCTACCATCATGCTTCTTTACCATGACCGGATTGGATAACAAGTCGTGGTAGTAGACTTCCCGCAGAATTACTGCCTCTACCAGTTTTTGTACCTCTACTTGGATTGCCTTGGCGTGCTCCGGGGCTTGGCCCTTTTTTTCTGTCGAATAGGGGGATATCCTTCTCGGATATTGAGTTGATGCTCGCCAATCGATCGCGGTACTCCCGTCATGTCGGACGACTGCCACGCAAATATATCTAAGTTTCCCTTCAAAAGTGTGCATAATTCCGTTCGTGCTTTTGTCGATACCGTTCCTCCAATAGTAATCTCTTGGTCCGGAAAGTCAGGATGTATGGCCACTTTAAAATTTTTGTAACGTGCTTCAGCCTTTTTTGCAGTCTTTAGGTGTTGATGCAATGATGGCGCACTAAATTAGTGTTAGGATAGTACTACGGATAATCACTATTCCGCCATTCGCTGAGAACTTGAGCATTCCGTGAGCCGTGGATGGTACTGCTTGGATTTCTCTTATCTCAGGCCTTCCAATGATACCGTTGTATGGTGACAGTGACCTCACTATCATAAAATCCATCCATGCTTTCGTAGAATGATTTGCGTCTCCTATAGTTACCAAGATCCTTAACTGTTCGAGCGGCCATATAGTTTCCCCACTAAAACTGGTTAGCGATGTAGTCGCCGAGACCATTTGGCTCTTGATTTCCGGCCAGAGCCGATTGAGCAGTGTTCATAAAGTACCTCCATCGAGGAGCCTCCATCTACGTACATGCGGTGAACCACATGTCCATCAATTTCCGCTTCTATAACGAGTAGACCTTTTGTTCCCTTATTGGCAGTCAATGGTGGGAAAGTAATCTCTTGGACGTGAGCGAAACTCTGTGTCACCTTATATCTCGTCACTCTCTGCCACGACTGTATCATATAGATTGCCGCGGCTTTGTCTTTGACTGGAGCGTCCTTTTTTCCAGTCTTTTGTTGATCTTTATCTAGCCTGATTTCTTTAATGAAGTGTGAGAGCTTGCCTACTCTTACCAACTCTTCAATCTGCTTTCTTAGTTGCACACATTCATCAGTACTGTGTCCTTTATCATTGTAGAACTCGCAGAACTTGTTGCTGCTTCTTTTTTCTACCGGGGTTACCATGAGCGGTGGTGGTTTGAACTTTCCTGACTCAGCCGCGAAAATTTCTTTGGGCGTTCTGGTTAGGGGAGTAAACTTGTTGGACCCCCGCCCATCCTTTGGCGGGTTTTGGAAGTCAGATCTCCGCTCAGAGGTGTGCCGTTTGGACTGGTCCTGTGACTTCCAAGGTATGTGAACTTTCTTTTTTGAAGCGACAACAGTTTCTCCATGTATGAAAGCCGTGGTGGCAGTCATCATTTCCTCCACAGTCTTTGGGACGTGCTCATTGAGGCGTTTTGTCAATTCAGGGTTATTAACTCCATGCATGAATTCGGAGATTCGCATGCACTCAGGGGCTCCCTTCATGCGTCCGGTTTCAATTTTGAAACTCTCAATGAATTCTTCAATGGTTTCCTCATCCCTCTGCTTGATGTTGTGAATTTCTACTTGATCTTTCACACACTTATTTTGCTGCATGTAATACGCTAGGAAAGCCGCTTTGAGACCCTTGTACCCATCTATGCTTTCTGGAGGTAGCTCATCGAACTAGACTCTCGCGGCCCCCATTAAGGTAGAGTTAAACATGTGACATCATGTAGGCATTGCCCAACGTTCTACCTGTGTCGCGGCTTGGAAGATTTTCAAGTGGTCTTCCGGATCTCCGGTTCCGTCATAAGTTTTCACATTGTTAGGCATTCGTGTCTTCCGCGAACTTTTAAAGTTGCGGATTCGAGGTGTGAACAGATCTACATCCTCGCAAGTCCAGGGTACGGCCAGGTCTTCTTCATCTGCTGGCTTGCGTCTTTTCGCCTTTGACTTCCAGTGTCCTCTGTTACTGGTGCTGCTTTCTGATCCGCGAGATGATGGGGATTCACTTTTCCTTCATCTCTTCACGCTACGGGAGTGATCTCTGTCACGAGAGCGATCTCTATACTTGGTTCTGGTCCCATGGGAGGAGTAAGTATCGTCGTATGATTCTTCGAGGCCAGGAAGGCGGTCTCTAATTCGGGGACGGTCCCTATTGAGGGAATGGCCCCTACTGTGAGAGAGATCCCTAGAGCTCGCCCTACTCGGCCCGGACTTTGTTATACTTGGCGAGTAGGTATCACTGAGTCGCTCATGCACGCTTTTCTTACGGTGGCTCATACGGTTAAACACGTTTCTGTCATCGTGCCTTTCCCGACCACGTGTTCTGGATCTCTTATGATGAAACCTTATAGGCGAGTTTCCTGCCTTTGAGTTCAGGGAGTTCTCCCTTTCTCTTCGGATTTTCTTGGAGCTTTCTCCAAAATCCAGTCTGGTTTGGACTTCTTTTCACTTGTCATGACACGCCCTATCCATAATGATCGGCAAGATGTCTTCGTAGTGTTTTTCACAGAAATCTAGGATGCAGGCCTTGGGCATGGCATCTGCTTCCTTCAGCGTATTTTCTTTGACAGTGGCAATGATGGGGGTAACGTTAGCGGGTTGAAGACTTTTAACTCGGCATTGAAAGCTACCAGACATAGTTGAACCTTACTAAACCAGGATGTGATGCAACATGCTACGAGTTCAAGAATGATTATACCATCATTGAGTCTCCTCGAGCAGTAGTGTTCCCGGTAGACAACAATGACCGAAAGATTATGAGTTCAATGAGATATACAAGTTCAGTGATGGGACGTTGACACGTATCTGGAAGCACTAGATTACAGAGTCAGGGAATTCAAGGTCAAGCGGCTCAATCTGGGTATGAATACGTGATTTTGGACTGAAAAGGACGTGACAAGGAGTAAAGAGTTCATAACGGCAATTGAAAGGCGACTGAAGACGAGAAGGATCTACCGAAATCTGGAATGCTTTGTTGGTGGACGTGTTCGTGATATTGACTACAGACTTCTTCAAAGAACGGAATGATATCGCCATTCCATTTTAAAGGTCAATATGATGTGTAATATATTATTAACTTTGTACATTATATAGTAGTGTAGCAATAGTACGTTATGTGTCAGGGTATGAATTTTTATGAACTTTTCATTAAATTCAAAATCTTTTCAACCTATCATACCTGACACTAACAGACTCCCTCACTAATTAAGGGGGAGCATATATCGGTTCCAATACCGGCTTGTATTTAATCAGACCACATTTTCTCCCAAATTTTCTAACATATTTAAATCAATTGAGATCCTAAATCTTAAAGGGTTTGAAATTTTTGATCAGGGGAGAGAATGTGATTTAAATATTAAATCTGATAAAAATGTGATCTATTAAGACTCAAGCAGGTACTCCTCCCTCCATGTGCCAAACAATTTCGAATATCGACACACTTGTTGAGGGGGAGCGTTTCGAAATAATCAAAACAATCAAGGTACAATGGCTTTGATATCTATATCACAAGTACCTTGGTTGATTTTTCAATTGGTTTTAAGGCGAAGAGAACAGTACCAAAAGACCGACCCTGTATTTACTTTATCGGAGTCATAAGGATGGTATGGTTAGGTACATGTTCCTATGATCCCGCCAGAGCCAGAGGGATCTACCCAGGGATAATCCACTAGTTAGTATAGAAGTCCTTAGGTATGATTACAAAAGGAGTAATGTGAGAATAAGGGAAGAGTGCCGACTGAGATGGAGCTAGTACTGGAATAAACCCAACAAGGTACTAGTAATGAAGTCTTGGTAAGCACTGAAGGGGTTGAAGAATGAAAAAGAAATGTTAAGAAAAAGGTGAAAAGGAAGAGCAGCCTCCTTAACACATTATGCAGAAAACCATGGATTCACTACATATGCTGTCAGAATCACATGGTTGATTGCTAACATTGAAGATAAGTATCATGGACCCAGTGATACGCTGCACAACCCTCCCTAGCCACTCAAGATCCCTCAAAGGATTCTTGTTTCATTTCTCACGGAGTTTAATACATTGCTATCGTCTGAAACACACTACGAATTAAGATGATAGTTGAAAATGAGGCAGTCAGCTCCACCTCCGACTACTAAATACCAAAAATGCACTATGAGTCTAGAGCCATGGATCATCCTTAAAGTCACGTTAGGCACTAAACAAACTATGCTTTTCATCACCAATATTGATAAAACATTTAAATATCTTAAGAGTCCTACGCATTATCCTCGTGGTATTGCCAGAACATCCGAGTGATACGAAAGTACTCACAATGAAGATGGAAATCCTTCTAGAGCCAACATCAAACAAGCTTTTGGTAGGTGACATGTCAGATCCTCTTGAGGATCAAGCTTGTGACAACTGGAAAGAAACGATGGTGCGATTCTTTATGAATCACACTTGTTGGCATGTTAAGAACACCAAGTGTTTCTTATCTATTTTACTCTTTGAAGCGTTTTTAATTTGTATCGGTGACAAAATCTTGCTCATTCTCATGAGCAATCATTAAGTTTTTTCTATAAATTATTTTTAAATGTCATAAATTTGTGCCAGCGATTAACACCGAGAAAAGTCGGAAATTAACCGGTGCCTTATGATATGCGATATAAGTCATTAGTTGTGCCAATGATATTTGAGCCTAGAAATATTTTGTTTGTTATTAATTTAGTGGGACAAGGAAATCCTCTGAATTTGTTACAGTTTAGTTTTGATATATTCAAGTGAAAGTGGGCTTTGGAATGCGTGAGATAGCAAGTAAGCATGTTGGAGGTGGAGTGTTATTACTATAATTTTATGAGATTGGGTACACCCAACAGTAACAATTATTTATTTTTAAGATGTGGCGGTCCCATTAAAATGTTGCATATATGATATATCAAAAAAGTTCAACTATGAAAGTCGTACTTAGACGCGTTTTTTAGTTGTTTTATTGCTTTTTCTAAGTCTATACCTTTTAATAAATTAAAGACTGCTATTTGACACTATATATGGATAGTGCATATGTGTTCTTTTAGTTGTGTTTTATTAACGTTGTTTTGGATTGTTTATATTTTTAATAATTTTTTGGTTTTTCAGCGTGCATTTATGTTTTTAGAAGACGGACACATATGTTCTAATATATTTGACGAGAAAGCATATGGTGCACATATGTTCTTTGAAGTGTGCACTTATGTTCTTTGAAGGGTGCATTTATGTTCTTTGAAGGGTACTCATATGTTCCAACGCATTAGATGAGAAAGTAAACTGTGCACGTATGTTATTGAAAGAGTGGACACATGTTTTTGAATGACCAATACTTCTATATTTGACAAAATACATTTGTATTTGAATTGTATATCATTTTATATCAAATTTTGTATGTAGTATTTATTCTTTGGTTTGTTATAACATTAAAGGTTATATGTGTATGTTTATGTTTTCTGTTATAAATTTCAAAGATTAAAAAATGTACATTAGAAACATATGTGAACTACCTTTTATAAAAAATGTACAAGTCTCATGTCTAAATAATTGTACACAAAAAACGAATGTAAATATGTAATATTTAAAAGAAACACATATGCACCTGCACTTTTAAAAACATGTATGTTGAAAAAATAAAAATAAACAAAATTTTGATTTTTTTTAATTTCAAAAATTAAAGAATTTTAGAAAAACGGTTTTTAATAAAAAAATTCAAAAAAAAGCCAAAATGTGTTTTACCAATTATACCCTTTTAATTTAAATTTTCTTATTTTAATAAAACTAATTTTTGATTGGTTTATAGTGGGTATCTGTGGTTCTTTTACAAAAAATACGTACTGTAAAGAACGGTCCTATATATATATATAGATATATAAAATAAATATATATATAATATATATATAATAAATATAAAATAATATATATATATATATATATATATATATATATATATATATATATATATATATATATATATATATATAGGGATGGGATCATGAGAAAACCTCATCTCGGTGGAAAACCTAGAAAACTCATCCACAACCGTTGGATCAAGCCACCCTCCCCTCCTTTTTTTTCACACCAAACCATAGGGACCTGATTGTAACTTTTTAAATTATCCAAGGTTTATTTTGTAATATTTCCAAAGATCATATATAATGCCTAAATTTTTTCATTTTTATTTTTTTCTCTGGTTCTGACATCTCGTTCTAAATAAACAAAACTACAAAACTGAAACAAATAACAAACACGATCTTCTTCTAATTCATTTCTTTCCAATGATTATTGATTCTAATCGCCACACAATCAAAACAACAAATACGATTTGTTATCAGATTCAATGATAATCTCGTTCTAATTTATCAAATCAACGATCAAAGTAAGTTTTAAGATCTGTTTTTATTATAATTTTGTTACTCTTTTTATCAAAGATTGAATATAAGTATTATTGTGTTGGTACAGTTTTATTTGCACATATTAGTGTTTGTTATCAGATAGTATTTTTGTTTTATGAAATTTGATTAGGTAATCATCATCTTTGTTTATAGATGTATCGATTTTTAAGAGTTTATTGTCATGATTCATTGTATATAATAGTTATTTTGAAACGAAATTGAGAAATAAATATATGGAAAACATGTTTACAAAAACTGCACACCAAGTGTTTGATAAAAATGTTTCCTAGAAAGATATTTTAAATAACTGCGATGCACTAATTTTACACTATGATTCCCTAATTTTTGTAAATATATTTTAGTTAAACTGTGATGCCCTAATTAATTTAGGAAATGGGATTTTAGATTTGGATGAAAACACTCGATAAGATAACTGTATCGACTTCATGTTTGTTGTTATTGTATGTCAATTTTGCATATTGTTATGCTTTTTGTTTGACCGAGCATGTCAATTCAATGCAAAATTATACTTAACTAAGTTATTTATGAGCTAAATATTGCAATACCTGTTTGGTGTTGCAGACGGTATGGTACAAGAGAAAGTAAAGAAGTTACAATGGAAGGAAGAGTTCAGTTTGATTTACTTCAGATCATTTCTTTTATAATCTGAAATTGCTTGAATAAGTGGATTTGTAGGGATAAATAAATGATTAAAAATTTCACGTATTATATTTGCAGGCTATGCAAATGGACTATAAATTAAGTTCATACTCAATGAATTCCGTTTCAGCACACTTTCTCAATGAGCATGTATTCCCTTTGTGTCATATTAATTATAAATTTCAATTGCGGAGATCATTTTTCCTATTCATCATTATTGTATTGCGACAATATCAACCTACAAACAATTAATAGACTTTAGGTTATTGGTTACCAATCTTTTGCTCTGTATATAGAATGCTTGTATCATATGAAGTATTGAAGTAACCATTGTCTTTATCATATTAACACAATTTAAAAATAAGGGTAAAATTCTATTATGTGACGTGTACTATTTGAAATGTTTTAAAAGGAACATAAGCAACTTTCACGTAAATTTCAATTTACATAAACATTGAAATGAGGTGATGGCAATGATAAGAGGACAGCATGATTCAAAGTTTTCCGTTTGATATATAGCATATTGTAAGCTGTAATTGGTTTTACATGAGTTAGTGCTACATATCGTATGATGCCACTTTAATTACAACTTTTTAGTCGTTCCTACAAACCTTACTGGTTTACATGGTAAATGGTCTTCTCAGCTAAAGATCTTTGTGTACCAAGTTGATACTGGATACAAGAATAATATGATTAAAAAATGTGTTGCGGAAAGTGTAAATCATTTTAATGCTACATTTTATGAACAAATAAAAAAAGAGATGAGAAAAACATTATTAAACCTTCATTGTTATATCTTTATCTTTGTACTATTGATATTCTGATGTTGTGGAATTATGATCTTCAACTTGCAGAAATGGTAATCCATATACAAGACAGAGATTTGATGTATATTGTCTCAAGGTGTTCACAAGCTTAACTCTTTAACATTTGCTCTTTTTATAACTATGATGCACTAATTTTACCCTTTGGGGGAAAAATATTGATCAACCGTACTTTTTATGAATACGGCTTATTTAACTAATTTTAACGATAAAGTTGTTATGGTCCGACTAATTATACTTTTAGGGCCAATGGATATAAGTACCAAAAAGTCATTTGGTAGATTTAGAAAAATCATTAAGGATCCTAAAAAGGTTAATAGTGTTATCATTGTCGTTATACTTTTGAACTATTTCAATTGCAGCTTAGATTTTGATTTTGTCACAATAAGACTTAATCACATGTTGAGCTTCTTACGGCCTGACTTGAATTTGAACTTGTATCACAAATTTCGCATGTTACAAAACAGACCAAAAGAGCCTTAAGCGGTGTAACTAAGAGGTGCATCAAACAGACGCACTAAATACATCAAACATATGCCCTAAAGTTGCATCATTTTTTTATCATGTTTCCCTTTTGTGTGTAATTGTCGTATTTACGGATGTTTGGACATCTGATATTGTAATACTTATAATTGCTTAAAACCAATGTTTGTTTGATGTTTTTATGCAATAAAGACATGCATGTTTTCTAGCCATGAGGTGGCCAAGTTTTGTTTTAATTTATATAGTTACATGTTAAGTGTGTCGTCTTAGTGGTTTCCGTTTTTCAGTTCATTTTTCAGTTTGGTTATAATCATAAGTACTAAACAGATGCATTGTTTTTACACAAACTGATGCATTGTTTTTCAGTTCAGTTTGGTTTTGATCATCAGATGTGTTTGCTTTTGCGATTAATTAGTAGATGGTGTACCGTCGTAGTAAAAGTTGTAATTCCAGATCAATTCTTGTTTATGTTTGTATTATGTAAGACAATATTATGTATAATGTTGTTGTTGATAAAATACACAAGGATACTAAATAGTTAAGTAACACTTATGTATTATTTTGCAGATTCTTCACTTGAGGCCCATTAAATACAAAAGGTCCAGGCTATCAAGGAACATGAGGACAGTTAACCATGCCTATGGTAGCGTACTATCTGTTGGTGTTGTACGAGAGAGGTTTGTAAACTTATCACCTTGAAATGGTAAAATGGGTGGATGGGGCATAATGGGTTTAGGATTTTATGGATAATGGAAAAAAATTCACGGGTCAGGTTAATATCTTATTTCATCTTTGTTTTGAAAAAAATTAATGAGTTCAACGCGATTGCATATCTAAATTCAACAAGTTTTGGAAGCTTTATGATTTTTAGTACACTTTAACCACTTTTGTAACGCACACCTTTCCTAGTTTTTAATTAAGTAAAAAAATTGAACCTATTTTACTGTCAAATGGTGAACTGGATACTAAATAGTATGATAATTGGTAAATGGTAGAACTGGCCACCTCTTTTTTTCTATTGAGTATATGAAGTATAAACTTTGTAATCTTCTTGGTCATCTTACTCTTGAGTCATTATTGTTGCAGGATCTATCGGGTCGACAACAAGTAAATTATCAAGATTCCAAACATCGTCTAAACATGCAACTGCTTCTACACCGGCGACACAACCACAGTCTACACCTGCCAGTCCAAACAGATGCACTATTTATAAACAAACGGATGCACTATTTTTTACACAAACTGATGCACTTAGTATAAACAAAACAAATGCACCAAATGATGCATTATAACTATAAACAATGTGCATCACAGTTGTATTAGATTTTGGTTTTTCACCTTTATATTTTTCATGATATTTTCTTAGGGCATAACTTGAATTTGAACTATTTCATTTGCAGTTTAGATTTATTTATCACCTATCGTGTTTTGATTCAAAATTCTTGTAAAATGAACAATAGTTCCAAATTAATGGGCTGGTATAGTCGGAGGCTCTACGCCAATATAACACACTATTGTTCTATCAGAATATGATTCATTAGTAACGATGGTGCGTTATTAGTTTGCATGCCACTAAAAATTCAAAACATTATGCACTAAAAAAGTATAAACAACGTTTAAACAAGTACCTCAACGTATATTGAAATGTAATTAAATATATAATTTTAAAAGCGCTTAATTGAAATGACAACAGTAGCCAAAGTTTTCCTACCAAAATCCATCATTTGAAATCAGTTTGAAACAATTAACGACAAAAAGTGCAGCATGTCATATCAAAAAAAGCAGATGCCCTAACTTAAATAAACAAATGCCCTAACAAACAAATGCCCTAATTAAATATATCGCAGCATTTTCCACGAGTTGGTGGATAGAACGGGTGGCATTATAATGCTCAGCAACAATGACAAAAACCTTTGTAGGCGAAAATACAGAGAAGGTCATCATCATACGGTCAATATACTCTTCTTCAGTCTTCAAGATCAAAAGTGTACCTATACCATTATAATGCTCAGCAACACCCTATATTGAGAAAGTTGAAGATGAATAATGTGAATTGGCTCATAAAATATAGTATAAGTAATACCAATACTTCTATTTTAGAGTTTGATTGCTTTACGTGACCTATGTGACTTGCATCACCAACCTTTCCCTTATTGTCACATACTCCTCGAGACGTAAACCCTAAATTAAAACCTTAAACGGTTTTATTATTATGCATACATAAGCCACCATTGATGGTTATATTACTTTTCATCAATATATCATATGCACTTAGAGAGATTTAAAATTAATTAAAAAGTTTAAAAAACAGATGCCTTAATGTATTCACACAGATGCCTTAAACTAAACAAATAGATGCCTTACATTTAACATACCAACGCTTTAAATTTATCACATATGTCTTAATATATTCACGCATATGCCTTAAACTACACAAAAACATATGCCTTAATGTATTCAAACACATATGCCTTAACGCAAATTCCTTAAACTAAACAAACATATGCCTTATACTAAACAAACAGATGCCTTAAACTGAACAAAAAGATGCTTTAAATTTAACAAACAAATGCTTTTAATTTATCACATATGCATTAAGAGATTCACAAAGATGCCTTAAACTAAACAAGCACATGCCTTATACTAAACAAACATATGCATTAAACTGAACAAACAGATGCCTTAAATTTAACAAGAAGATGCCTTAAATTTAACAAACAAATGCTTTTAATTTATCACATATGCCTTATGATATTCACACAGATGCCTTAATGTATGTACAGAGATACCTTAAACTAACAAGCACATGCCTTATACTAAACAAACAGATGCATTAAACTGAACAAACAGATCCCTTAAATTTAACAAACAAATGCTTTTAATTTATCACAGATGCCTTAAAATATTCACACAGATGCCTTAAAATAAACAAGTAGATGCCTTAATGTATTCACAGAGATGCCTAAAACTAAACAAACATATGTCTTATACTAAACAAACATATGCATTAAACAGAACAAATAGATGCCTTAAATTTAACAAACATATGCCTTAAATTTAACAAACAAATTAAAAGCATTTCTTTGTAAATTTAAGGCATTTGTGTAAATGCACTAAACAACTTATGCCCTAATTTGGTCATCGATGCACTAAACATACAAACAAATGCCCTATTATGACCAATGATGCACAAAACATTCAAACATATACACTAAACATAACATATACACTTATGTCCTAATTTGTTCATCGATGCGCACTAAACGTAGATGCCTAAGTATTTCCAGCGATGCACAAAACATACATATGGATTCCCTACTGACCAATGATGCCTTAATTTGTTCATTGATGCACTAAAAACCCATCACAAGCTAGTAGATTGGTTCCATTGATGCCCGACTAGCCCCTTAAAATTTAATACCAAATATCAATAAATAAAACTTATAACTTTTCATTATCTAAATGCAACACGATCTTCTAAAACTACCAAACATCTCTTTTTTTAATTGATCACATATGCGATAAGATATTCTCACAGATGATTAAAATAAACAAAACACATTGCCTTAAAAGTATTGGGTGATGGTGGAAATAAGTATCTATTGGTGTGAGTATAAATGGATCAAGTCAGGTTGCGTTGACCCAAGCATACTCTATTGGTTCATTTATCAAGTATATTTTATAAATAAATTAACATGTAATTATGAAACTAAAATAACGCACTTCGGTGAATCTTTCAAAATAAATATGATTAAGAGACTTGTTTGCACTTCCTCTATATGATCCATTTCATTTTAGCTAATATTATTTGACTTGGTGATAAATACAAAGCTAAGAAGTCTCGTGAGAGATTGAGGAATAGTCCTGCGTGAAAGTATTATATAGACAAATCAAGAAATTGCAAACTCGCACTACTAAAGATAATGAGATTTCTGAGTCAAAAAGGGTTCATTGGTGGCCTCAAAACATTTTTTTCTTTTTTTTTCTTATATTTTTTTTTTTCATTTTTTTTTTTTGTACATCTTTTATATCATAGCCAATCATACATGTAACCGTATCTGTACTTACTTGCTATCCTTGATGCACCCATATCACTTATCACAGATGCCTCTAAATGTGATTTAATATCATTCAGCAATTATTTCTATTTATGTGTGACCTGATGCTTATAAATATATACACTAGTGCATAAGAGCGTCATATAATTGATTAATAAACATCAGATGCAACAATTAGTGCTCTCCGCTATTATGAAATTCTCATTACTAACATTTAATAAACACCTAGTCGTGCATCTTTCATAAATACAATGTTTTTTCTTTTTTTTTTTTTTTTTTTTCTGTTTTTTTTTTGTTTTTATTTTTTTTTTTCTTTTTTTGTTTTATTAGACATTTTATCATATCCAATAATACCAAACATATACCTGATGATCAATTTAACAAACACATGATGAGCACATTTTAAACAAAATGCCAAACATTTACCTGATTGATAAAATTTATAATATTTACAATAACATGAGATAAAATATCATGAATCAAGACTAAGAACATTCGAAACGATGTTAACTTATACTTTTGGTATATGAACGATTACTAGGTGGTGGTGGTTGTTCGGTATTTTGGTGACGATGGCGATGATGAGAGAATGATCAATCGTAATATTTTGGTGCAATCATTCGATCTGAATCTAGTTTTTCTTCTTTATTTTTAGGGTAAATTTCGTTGGTTTTCAGATCTTTTGCCTAATTTGATTGATATTGACTATTACAAATTAAGGTTTATGGTTCTGGGAGTGTGGTTTTTTTGTTTTTTTTTTTTTTTTAGATCATGGTTGTGTGTGAAATTATGGAGTGATGTGTACCGTGTAGTGAAATATAGTATGTGTGGTACAGGCTTGATGTCCCCTTTTTTTGTTAGTTTACGTTTATCTACCCTGAAAGTTTGAGGTGTTTGCTAAATCTTTACCCTATATTTTGTTTTCTGGTTTTCTTCTGATGATAAGGTTTTTCTAGAACCCATCCTAGTATATATATATATGTATTATAATACTATATATAGTTCATACATTATATATCTATATATATATTCATACAATAACTATATATATATTATAATATATAAACTCTTCACCAAGACCACACCGTCGTCAAGTGCTGCATTGTGAGCCTTGAGGACAAGGCTCGTTTAACGGGGGAAGTCTATAACACCCTGTGTTTTCAAGTCTTTGACGACGTCAATAAATGTGCTATTTATTTTTATTATTGTACGTGTTTGCTTAAAATTGTAAACGTTAAGTTAAATCGCGTACGCCAAAAATTAGCGTTCAATGTAAACGGGCATCAAACAATTAAATGTTTACATCAAGCAAGGGTTATATAATTATTTTGAGGATAATTAATAACTTTGTTCATTTTATTTTTATCGGATACGTAAAGTGTATACGTTTCGCGATAAATTGCGTTTAGGCACTCCCGGAACCACGAAAACTTTTCTACGCTTCAACAAATACCCACTTTTATACCCAATAAATAAAAGTTACATAAATATATCATATCTATCTTTGTTTTGCCGAAATTCATACAACATATATGAATATATACATGATAATGTTGATAAGTCTTGCAACTTGGTCAAATGAACACCTTACTTCTTTAATGATGCTCCATACCTAGCTTACTTGACTAGAGACCATCCCTAAAGACCATACTATGTTCCTTGACTAACTATTGCACCTTTTTGACTAGCTAACTCATATAATGCAAGTAACATTCAAGAGATAACACATAGAACACAAAACACTTGGTAAAAGTTCACAAAATCTCTCTTTTGCTCTCTCTTTGGCCACGGCACAAAACAACCACCCAACTAAATCCATACAAAATTTTCTACAACCCTTACACTTCTATATACACATATCCTAAGATGTACTAAGACATTTGCAAGCATTGGTTAACCATTTCCAAGTTATAATCAAGAAAAAGGAAGCTAGGGTTTAATTAAGGAAGCTAAGGGTTTATAAAGTGCAAGTTTGGTTTTTGTGGCTAAACAAGGGTTTAGCACTTGATTATCATCATCATCTCACATCATAAGGTCTATTTAAACTCTTTAGGTTCTTATAATTCTCATTTTATGTATATGTTTATTCTATTTTAGCTTAAATCACCATTTAGGAGTTTATCAAGAAAATGAGGTTTTCACTTGAAATGATCATATGGGTGACTTTTATATATGTGGTGTTATTACATATATCATGTTAAAAGTGATGGTAAAATGTTGTATCATATGGTTTTGGAGTAAACATGATTATGAGTAAATTAGGGTTTTCATAACTTCATAATATGTTTCAACTTAAAGAAATACATAAGACATGTTAATATTGATTATGGACTTTTACAATGCATATACGGTAAAGTGTAGATCCAATTGAAATCCCCCTTAGATCTTCATCCAGTTTACTCTTTTCTACTATAGGTGTGTCTACTGAATCACTAGTTAGCATACCATATTTTTAAACAATTTCAGAAGCATATTTAGACTGGTTTATAACGATGCCTCTAGGACTTTGTGAAATTTGTAATCCTAAAAGAATGACATATGCCCCATCATATACATCTTGAAAAAGGGGGATTTTGGGACGAAACTTTTTGGAACGGACCAAATTTCATGCAAAATACACGATTTGGAAACCTATTTCCTAAGCAGGCGCCACAAATAGGTATTAATGCGGCTTATTAAAAAACTGTTCCAAATGACGTATGCTTTGGAAACGGATTTTAGTTTGAAACGGTTTTCAAAATGGGGCCAAATACATGTTATTTGGACACGTTTGAGTTAACGTTGCAAAATACATATCTATTTGGATGGTTGGTACCACTCGGTGCAAATTTTAGATATATGAATTTGGAATGCTATCTAATGTTGGTGCCTAATACCAATGTATCTGGAACGGTTGGCACGACCGATGGCAACTAGGGGTGTTAAAAAATTCGAGAAACCTAGCCGAACCGCTCAATCCGAAAAACCCAAAACCAAATAATCCGAACTAAAAAAACCCATTTACCACGGTTCGATTTCGGTTTGTATTTTTGGATATCCGTGGTTAACCAAACCGAACCATACATAACATAAATGGAGGTTTTTAACTAAATATTCAAATAACCGAACAAGTATTAGTGATATTAGTGCACTACTTTATCGTATAACTGCTCACTTCGGGTACCCGCATGTTCGGTTACCCGCCTAGTACGGTTCGGTTTCGGGTAGTAAAATTAATTATCCGCCGCGCGATGGATAGCTTAAATCCTCCAACTAACCTAAACGAACTGCCCCGTAAACAAACCTAGTGGTTACTACGTATATGTATTTGAAACATTATCTAATGCTGATACCATACACGCTACAAGAATTCTGTAGAATACCTACGAAGAATACCACAAATGTTTAGCCGTGAGTATTTACCCATAAGTTTCCCACATGTTACCCACGATCAACACAAGTAGAAAACTTGGCAACAATGACAGATTTACCGATATAAAGAAATTCGTCAATAACAACCGACATAATCACCGACGGATTACCGACTGACAAGTAGTCTTGACCATTACTGACAAATTGCTGACATATTACCAACTTTTGTTTAGTGCACTATTTATAAGTAATGTTTAAAAACCCAGGTTGACTCGACCGGTTCAACCGACTGAACCGGGAATCGGGCTGAATGTGGTAGGGTTTTTGCTTGTTTGAAAACCAAATTGAACCGACGGTTTTTCATTGACCCGAACGACCCATTTAAAATTAACCCGACGGGTCATACATTTTTCTCTTTATTTTCGTGACCCGAACGAACAGATAACATCGACCAAGTCAATTGAAAAACTGGATTTTAAAACATTACTTATGCGCTAAGCTAACAATAAAGGTATGTTTGGCGAGATGGGTTGAGGCTGGGGTTGGAGGTGAGGCTAGGGCTTATATTATAAGCATAAGTGAAATTTGTACTTTTTAAAACTTGTTTGACATATGGGTTGTAACTTATTATTGCAAAATTACTAAAAAAAACATAATTAAATGAGTTTTTGGTATATGTCAGATACTTTTGTGGGTAAATAAGTAATTTACGGTTCAAAAGTCTCAGTCTAAAGTTTTTATCCTCTTTTATAGGGCTGAGACTTATAGAGACTTATGACTTATAAGCCTTTCATATGCTTACCGTGAAAACTAAAAGTAATTTTATAAGCCGACTTAGTCTAAAAAACTCAAACCCCAATAAACTCTCGCCAAACATACCCTAAATGCATATATTCAAATAAATTGAACTTGTGAAACTTATACTATCCCGCTCAAATATTTTGCTAAAATAAAATCCACATAAATAAATTGAATTTGTGAAACTTATACTATTCCCGCTCAAATATTTCGCTAAAATCCAATTCACATAGTCACCACCCACTCCCTCCATTTGTTTTCTACCTTTCACTCAAAAATACCCTAACTCTATTTGTTTACTGGGCATTGAAAAGGAGTCATCCCATCAGACGAAAAGCCATGATTAGAGAAAACATACCTTTTACTCCGTTCATTTGTTTTCACTCAAACATATCCATTTGTTTACTTTCATTTTCATTTGGTGTTAACGGACTTATTAGTCACCACAAATCACAATCTCAACTTTCTATTCATCACTCTCATAATCTCATAAACAACAATCTTATCATTTCATTCCGAAGAACTGATCGCAGATCCAGGCGCCATCTCCGAAAGCACTCTCGAAAGCGTTCGACCGATTCCAACTCGGATTCGAGACTTCTTTTCGCGCTCAACATCTGGCTCCGCGAACAGGATATAAATTTTATTTGTATATTAGTATTATAGCGATTGTTGTGCCGAATTAGCGAAACTTAATCTCCTAGTTAATCCAGTTTGTTTTGGTTCGGGTTTTTGTTGCGATGCTTTAATTGGAAAGTTGCCTGGTTATGGTTTTGTTAATTATGACAAACCACAAGGTGGTTAGTTTTTTTAGAAACATTTAGATGCTTTTTGTATTGTGTGATTGAGTAAGTTTTATTCTGATCAACATTGTGTGTTTAGAAACTAATACAGGTACTGATATTCTTATGTTTGTATGATTAATCGGTTAAGATGTTGAAATTTGCTTCATTTACAAATTGAAGATGTTTATTGGATCTTTACTGATTTTTGCTTAAGGCTCAAAAGAACAAATACTATTTCTCTGTTCAATCATCAGGACTTCTATTTTACTTTGCTTCCGACAACGTAAAGGTGTAAACAACAATTTAGCAGTATGATAAGGAACTTATTTTAAAATAGAATGACAAAAGGCGCAAACATCTAATAAATTTCTATATAAGGAACGTTACGCTAGGTTTGATCTGCACGTTTCTTTAATGTCATCTTGGAAAAAGGGGCAAGGGTATTTTAATGAATTCAATGGAATTCTTTATCTAGCGTATTTTATATCACGGATTTTTCCTCTATGCCTCAATCGTTTTCCGAATGATTACTTGGGTAAAGATCAGCTTAATGAGTTAGTCTTTAAAGCTCAGAAACATCTCCATTTAAAACTTCAGTTTGTGGATGCTTATATCACCTAAGTTTCTGTTTTTTAATAATGCTATATTTTGACTTCTTGAGCAGATAAGTTTTTTAAAACTTGAGGGTAGAACATGAATATACTCAGAGAATATTATAAAAATAGTAATATCGAATGACCATGATATTTTCTACCAACTTTATTGTCTAGATTCTATGGCATATATTTTATGCATTACTTACATGATTAAGTTAGCAATTAGTAGTTGTTGATGCAAGTGGTAGCTGACCTTAAGATCTTGCTATACCCAAGTTGGGCTAGAATTTACTTGTGGATAGAACATGAACTTGAACTTGAACTTTATGATGCAATTTCTCTGAAAGTGAAAACATATGAGATTCTAAGTTTGACTTGAAATTATTTACATGTAAGCTGGAATTATTTACTCATTGTATCTTGAGGCACGGGTTTTACATCTACTTCTAGGGATGTATGGTTACATTAGGTCTCTAAATTTAAGAGTAAGCACAAGAGAGACAGGGCATGTTGAAAATAATCTAGTAATCTGCCATGACAATGTGGCTTAAGAACCTTGTTTGCAATGTATGTCTTGACCGGACAATTTGGTTAATGATTAGTCAATAGATAAAGGCGGTGCATTTTGATATATTGTGCTGTACAGTTATAAAATATTGAACATATGTGACCGAGTTATGGATCCTTTATAGTAGTAGAAACATGTTATATTTGGTTGCCTTCTGCAATACGAGGGTAATTGACATGCCGGCGTCCCTTCACTGTCTCTATGTTTTAATAATCTTTTATCATTTCTTTTTATCAAGAAAAGGAATAACAATATCTGCACGAGAGAGATTGTCGCTATCCATTAACTGCAATTTAAGCCAGTTGCAATTTCCCTTACTCTTTCTGTTTTGTTTCTGACAGCTGCAAGGGCAATAGAGGTTCTGAACTTCACACCTTTGAATGGCAAGGCCATTAGAATAGTGAATTTTCATCGAGATCCTAGTGTACGTAAAAGTGGACTTGGTAATATATTTATAAAGGTATCAAAACCCTTCATGTACCGATTAGTGTCAACTTACTTATGGTCTTTTATACTGACTGACTCTTGTTGGCAAATACGAATAATGCAGAATTTGGATAAAATGTTCGACCAGAAGACACTACATGACACCTGCTCTGCATTTGGGAACATTCTCTCTTGCAAGATAGCCACAGATCAACCTGGTCAGTCAAAGGGGTACGATTTTGTGCAATATGACACTGAGGAAGGTGCACAAAAGCTATATTGAGAAACTTAATGGCATGCTTCAGAACGGCAAACAAGTGTATGTGGGACCCTTCTTGCGCAAACAAGAAAGAGATCTGGTTGTGGACATTACAAACGTTTAACTAATGTCTATGAATGGGAAGATGGTTGGTAGCAAACCTCTCTATGTCGCACTTGCACAACGCAAGGAAGACAGGAGGGCAAGGTTGCAGGTATGTGACCTATTCATGGTTTTATATTTTCTTTGGACTTCGCATAAACAAGTAAAAAAAGCGAGCATTGACAAAGATAAACCATGCAAAATGTGACAGTTTGACTCATTTACAAGTATTATAAGTTGACAGCAAGTATTGATTTTTTTTCTAGAGCTGTAAGCAAACATCTCTTGAATCATTCTTTTTTTTATCTAATTTGCTTTATCTGAAGTATAAAAAGCTAACTTCTTTTCTGTTCTTACAGCTGTTTGAGATGAATGGGAAGATGGTTGGTAACAAACCTCTCTATGTCGCGACTCCACAACGCAAGGAAGACTGAAGGGCAAGGTTTCAGGTATGTTACCTATTCATGGTTTTATATTTTCTTTGGAGTTCGCATATACAAGTAAAAAAATCAAGCAGTGACAAAGATAAACCGTGCAAAATGTGACAGTTTGACTCATTTACGAGTATTATAAGTTGACGCAGGTTATGATTTTCTTTTCTTTCTAAATGGTCAATTGGGGCAAAGGTTAAAAGCTCCTAATCATTTGTAGGATAATTACCATTGGGGTTCTGTAGTTTTTTTTTTCTATCTTGGTTTACTTGGATCCCTTCTTATAAAATGTGCTCCTAATTAGGAGTTAACACCAGGTCCTAATCATTTGTAGTTGTTTTTTTGCAGGGTTATGATAAAGACATGATCTGATGAGCTTTATTCTCTTTTTGTTTGTAATGGTTTATAATGAGATATTAATTATTACCTTGTCAATTTTAGAAGATTATGGGTATACAAGGATGTTTGAGAAGGAATGGTATTTACTTTAATGGTATTACAAGAACTACGTTGACTGATTTTATGGATCATTAATAACAATTGAGTACAATTTTTTTTTTAGCTTTAATTGAAACATTATAGTTCGAAATTTGAGATGTTATGGTGATACAGAGATGTTGTCTAACTATTTGTAATAGAAGTTGTGCTATACACATTATCAATGATTAACCGAACCGTGCCAAATAAATAATTGACGCATGCAAAACCCGTACCAAATGATTTTTTATGACAACGCAAAAACCTGCCACAGTTTTTTGGCGAGGCGGATAAAAGTGTGCCAAATAAGTTTGGCAAAAAAAACAAAACCGTGCCAAATACGTTTGTCACGGTTGATAAAACCGTCCTAGTTAATTTTGGCACGGTAAATAAAAACTGTACCAAATACTATTTAGCACGGGATATGAGTTAGTACCAATTACACATTTGGCACGGGATAAGAAAGTGTGACGAATGCCCATTTTTGGAACAAAAAATCATCAGCCGTGCCAAATACCTCACTAATGGAACCCCAAAGTTAAACAGTCCCATGAACCGTGCCAAATATTATTTAGCACGGTTTCAAACCGACGCAAATGTATTTGGCACCCTCATATTTAGGACGGAGCCAAAAGCGTGCCAAATAGCATTTGGCATGGCTTTTTGAGTATTTAACACGGTTTCCCCCCTCCCAAATACCTATTTTTCTTGTAGTGGTGGTCATCTGATTAGCAAACTCATTACACATGACAATATATAGTGATGAAAATAAAATATCATCAACTTAAATTGTATCCTAATAAGTCATTCCTAGCTTGTCGTGTGAAGAGTGTTGGATCAACTGCACATTTGGAGAAATGTTGTGAGATTAGGAAGCACAACATGTCGTACCATGCACGTGGTACTTGTTTAAGACCATATAGGGCCCTTTTGAGCTTGTACACATGCATGGGTTGTCATGATCAACATAATCCTTCTGTTGAAAAACATAGACCCTTCTTTAAGCTCGCCATTAAGAAAGCCAGTATCGACGTCCATTAGTTGGTAGATCGTCATATTCTTATGAGCGCATTTGCCTACTGAAATACGAATGGCCTCTATTGCTAGCATACGGTGCAAAAATGAAATTCTCGAAAATCGATCCTCTTCTTGTGCCGTGAATCCTTGACAACTAGTCCTAGCCTATTCTTTAGTACCCCGCCAAATTTTATCCGTCCTTAAACCTAATAAATCCATTAAGTTTGATAAAGAAAAACTTTATCTGGACACGGCATCCTAATCCCAATAATGACAATCCAAATAAACGTCTATTTTATAACTTCCTTTAGCCTATGTAATTAACCCATTTTTTATATAAATTAATTTGGCAAAGAATTGTTTACTTAATCGTTCATATTTGAGAATTGCAGTAATTATGAAGTACTTGGTGAATATTAGCAAAAAGCCGCGCATTCTGTGCTTAAATGAAGATAATTTTAAAGATTGAACTATTCCTGACTTACCAATACCCCGTATCCATCAAGGCAAGCTACGGCGTATCCGTATGCCTGCACTCACCAAAGACCCACAAAAGAAACAACTCAATAACGCCGTATCGCAAAGAAGACAAATACGATCGCATGGACATAGAGTCGTGAATATTTTCCCTTTGGAAGATATCAAACGTGTCCCTAATCCAAGAAAACCTCCGATAACGCCGTATCCCCAATCCCTTGGATACCCGTATTTCGAACCGACTTTTAGACCCTATAAAATAGCCAAAACTAAAAAACAGTTTTAAGTGTGCTAAATCATATTATCGATACCTAAACCACAAAAGTCGATTTTTCCAGAGATGAACAAAAAAAAATAGCAAAAAGGTCTTAAACATACGCATTCCAGATCCCATAGAAGACAACATAGTAATATTTCTTATATACTTTGTAAGCCGTCATTTGTTGTATCCATTTTCGTTAACACCAATGTTTATTTTACCGTTGGCTTAAACAAATTACTCCTTGTATAATTATGATGTTTGAAGAGGCTAATACCTTCAGGTATAGCCATTATTATGATGAGCTGAATGTTTTGTTTTTGTTTATATCTCGATTGCCTAATTTATTGTTGTATCTTGTTTATGTTTATCAATTCATACTTGTTTTACGTGTTTTTTGTATGCAGACCTAATCATTCCAACTGATCTAGTGATACGAACCAAGTAATCTAGAATGTCGGGGAATAGCTCTCCATAAAGTAAACAACATCTAGAATCATAAGAATCACAAATATTGTTCCTTCTAAAATAGTGCTAAGATACGCTTCAGGCTTAAACTAGTTAACGCAAATTGTCTTTGGATTATTGAACAATTTGACAATAGGTGAATCTAAACAATTCAACATATTATGTTCTGATGCCATTGATAGTTAGACAAGTGGACTTACTAGTTAATAAATTACCATAAGTATAAGTAAAGGTAAAGTATCCTATATCTAGGTTTAAAAGATCACCATTGGCTTTAATCCCTAAGATAGATTATAATAAGGAATAAGGATGGCTTTTTCAAGCTGGATGCTTAATTGTGACATAATTAATATGTCAGGTCTTAGATGAAGGTCCCGCCTAATTTTAAAGAATGATAGCCTCTTCGAGATAATAATCAATTGCACTGAATAAACAAACCAACTTCTAATTGGATTAATGATGGCTAATACAGTTTTCTATCATAAGGCTCGACTGCTCTTTTATCTTCTGTTGATTTGCTTGTGTGGGTTAAAGTGTCTTGAATTGATTGTAGTCACCACAAACTCCCCGTGTAGTCTCTCAAGAGCTGAAACCCCCCCTTTTAACCTGTTAAAATAGGATAGAACTAACATAAGATTATCATAGTTTGACTTAGATTAAAATTACTTAGATTAGATAAACAAAATAATAAATAAATAAGATGATTTCACCTCGCTTCAAGTGTTTGGACACCCTACTTACCAAACGAATCACCACCGACCCGTGTACACAACCCGATAAAATGATGTTTTTTGGTTATGATAGTCGAACAAAACATATAAATTTAAAACTTGAAGTATCATAAATAAACACCACACAGCGACACATTACCAAACTTCTAGTCTTTGAAATTCATGAATTTCTTCTTGCATTGCATCGATCCATGACGGTTCGGTCATTGCTTGTTTGAAGTTCTTAGGTTCTACCGAAGTTAGGAAGGCATCAAAATTACACCACATGGCAACGGTTTGGAGTTGCTTTCTTGTTGGGATAGAGCGAGAAGGATCGCCGATCACGTTTGCTATAGGATGATTCTTAGTCCATTTACTAAGGTGTTCAAATAAAGTGTGGGTTTGTCTCACATTCGATGATGACCCTTGAGAAGTTGATTCTTCATGAGGAGATTCATTAATTGGGTCATCAGGAAAGATTGGTGTTTTTAGTGATTCTTTAAAACTTTGAGAAATGTTTAGAGAGTGTTCTTGTTCTTGTGTTGATGGAGTACTTGATGATGGAGCATCCTGGTCAATGGAAGTTGACATAGGAGAATCAGTTAAAGCCACAACTCTCGGAGCATCGGCTTCTTGAACTTGAGAAATAGCAATTGATGAAGGAGTGAAGTATTCATCGAACATTGGTTGAAACAAGCGATCCTAATCATCTCTTGGTGGTGGATACAAGGTTGTTGAGAAACAGGGTTTGGAACGAGTCCTGAACTGGATGTTGCAGGAGTCATAGAATGAAGCCCGGGTCCTGAACTGAATTGTTCAGAAGCCATTGTTGTCAGCTCATCAAATGTCACATTAATTGTTTCAATAATTTTCTGGGTTCTTTTGTTGTAGATTCTGAACGCTTTCTTTGTGGCCGTAACACAACAAAAAATCCCATGTCAGCTTTTTGATCGAATTTACCCAGGTCGTCATTGGTCATTGGTAGGACCTTGGATACGCCGTATCGAACCGACTTCCAGACCCTATAAATACAAAACTCAAAAACAAGTTTTAAGTGTGCTAAATCATATTCTCGATACCTAAACCATAAAAGTAGATTTTCAAAAGAGAAAAAGAGCAGAAGAGGTCTTACAACGCATTCCAATCCATAGAAGACAACGTGTAATTCCATATACTTTAGTAATCATTCAGTTTTGGTATCATTCGTTAACTCGGTTAGATTACCTTGGCTAAATAATTGCTCTTGTATTTATTATGATGTTTGAAGGCTAATACCTTTGGGTATTAGCCATTATTATGAAGATTTGAATGTTTGGTATTGTTTATCTAGATTTCTTGATTTATCGTTGAATGCTTGTTTAGGTTTATCAATTTATACTTGTTTACGTGCTTTTGTATGCGACCTATCATTCAACTGGATCAGGTGATATGGATCAAGTAATCTAGAGTAATCGAAAGTAATCGTTAACAATTACCAAGATATACTTTTTCTCGTTAATGCTCTCCATACGCATGGGGCCACAAAGATCCATATGCAAAAGATATAGTTTCTCTTGGTTAGTGTACTCAGCTTTAGGTTGATGAGAGGATTTCTTGCTTTTTCCTAATGTACATGCTGAACACAGATGATCTTTTTGAAATTTAAGCTTTGGAATACCTCGTGCAAGACCGTCTTTGGCTAGCTTGTTAAGAGTATCAAAGTTGAGATGCGATAAATGATGATGCCATAACCAGCTCTTAGTCTTTGAAGCTTTTGATAGAAGACAGATCGAAGAAGTCTTTAGCATGTCATCAAGAGAAATTATGTACAAATTTGTGTCTCGGGAGCCTGAAAGTAGATCAACACCTTCTAAATTCCGAAATAAAGCAAGTGTTTTTCCGAAATGCAACTTCAAGATCTGCGTCACAAAATTGTCTAACAGAAAACAAGTTATGTCTAAACCCCTCAACATAATACACCCTTGAGATAGTTACATTCCCATGCTGATAGTCACCATACCCCATTATCTTTGCAACTTGATCGTTTGGTCGTTTTCAAATCGAACAGTTCCCAGAAATTTACTAACGAAGTTCATGAGCTGAGAGCGGTTCCTTGTCATATGTTTTGAGCATCCAGAGTCCAGATACCAGAGAACAATCTGGACAACCTGTCATTGAAAAGAGAAGAAGAAGATGGAACATTTGTAGTATTGGATCCTCACAAATGAGTGGGTTCTGAGTTGTTAGCAATTTTAGATTCTACAATCTTAGCTTTTTTACTCGAACCTACTGATTTTATTTGTTTGGGTCTCCTACTATAGACTTTAATCTCTGGTTTTGGTGTTTCAACAGACTTAGGAGTGGCTTCCTTAAGATGCACTATTTTCTTAGGAGTGATCCTAGTTAAAGGGCACGAGTTACCAACTATAGTGAAAAATCTTCCTGTTAGTTTCCACTTATATCCTACATCAGTGAACACTTTAACCGTAGGTTTCCAAACTTTTCTCATTTTATTTCTTTTAGATTTAGATTTCGAACACACATTCACATCATTCACAAAATCAATAAGACACATATCATGATTAGCATCAAACAAACATTTGTTACAGATAGCACAAATAGATTCAAACTTAGCATTTCTCACAGAATGCTTAACAAGTGCATTACTGATAGGTTCAGAAACAGAGTTCATCTTATTCAAACTAGATTTAACTTTCCTAAAGTGGTCTTCTACTTTATTCTTCTGATTGCTACGTGGTGGTCGCATGATCCTATTGTTCTTTGTATTGCCTGAAGGCTTTGATCCGCTAGCACTAGTAGTAGGTTTTACTTATGTAGAAGTCAACAAAGGCTTGTTAGAATCTTTGGTTTTAAGAGAATCCGTATGCTTGGAAATATTGCTTGAAGATGTATCAGGTTAAGCAAATCTAACTCTTTTGTCCTTGTTCATCGATGTGACAGCAACTAACTTCCCACTAGGTTTTGGTGAAATGGGGCATGTCTGAGAGACATAGACTTACAATTCTTAAACATGTTTTGTAAACATGCAAGCAAATTCTAATAGAGGTTCACTAGGATTCTGTGTTCTAGCGCTTTCTACAAATCCATGAAGAGTGTCAGTATATTCTATAGTCTTCTCAATGTAAACCTCATAAGCATCCTTATTGTTCTTAAGCCTAGGAGAAATAGGTTCTATGCCAAACTTGAACATTCCTGGAGCAATAGTGGCATTAGGTTTTGAAACCGCAGTATTGATAACATTTTTCCCTTTAAGTTTCCGTAATTCATTTTTCAATGCTGTAATAGCAAAAACCTTTTCTTGAAGTTGAGCATTTAAATCCGAATTTTTAACAGACTTTGCATTAATTTAGCAATTAAAGAGTCACACTGTTCTTTTGATTGAATACGTGTCTTTCTAATTGAGTCAAATTGGTCTATATAAATTGATTTCAAATGCTCTCGTTCTTTTCTCAAATTTTCATTTTTCGAAAGTAATTTTGCCACACTATGTTCCAGTTCAATGCTGATTGTTTCAATCTCATCAATGTCTTTCTTTACTTTTTCCACACTATCTTTTGCACTCAAAGATTTAATCCTATCCTTCAACTTTCTTATAACTGTGTCCTTTTCTTGTGACTGAGCTTTCAATTCATTTATTTCAAATAATTGATTAAATGTGGGCACATTTAGTTTTTCACTAGAATTTTCCCTTTGAAATATCGCTTGATTAAGCTGAGTTGCTAATTCCAACGAAATGCAATGCTTTTCTAAAGTTGAATAACTTTTGACAAGTTTATCGTAAGCTTATTTTTCCAATGAAATATTTCTTTTTGAGAAGATGAGTCTCAAGTTCTAGACACTTACTGCAATCATTCACACATGACTTTTTCACATCAAGAGTATCCACAGAATTCACAACAATATGCACAATTTCTTGAGACATGATTTGGTTTAAGAGTTGATCATTATCAATCCTAATTTGTTTGATTTAAATTTCAAAAACATTCTTGTCTACAGAACACTGATCAACAGCAGCCTCCATTTGGTTAAAAACAATTTGAACTTCAGTAATTTCATCTATAAGAGTTTTATCAAACGCATTAAATGTGTCTTTTAAAACTTTTAAAAATGGAATTATTTCAGTTACAAACCATTCTTTTGTATGTTCAAAACCCCAAGACCCCGCAGTAATAGCATCAGATGTTAGTCTCTTTTTCACAAATTTATCAAAATTGGCAAGTTGATATTTTAGCTTTTTAAGACTTTCATTTACCAAACTTACCTTTGGAAGATCACTAGGAGCTTCGATTCTAATAGGTGTATGTGACATAACGGGTGTTTCAGAAAGGAACGAATGTTTTAACCAGAAACCTTGTTCTGTAGACAATTCTTTTTTTAGTGACAAAACGTTTACCAAAATCTTCTTTAATCTTATTCAATTGTGAATAGTCAATTGGAGAAATCTTAATCTTCTTTTCTATTGAAATTGGATCATTTTGTTTATCAAGCATCTTTGATCGACTCTCTTCTACCAAAATCAATGTCTCTTTATCATCAATTACGGAAATTACAACATGTTCTTTAGCAATAACACTACCATCATATAATGTTTGTTGAATCCACAAAGCTTTTTTTAAAATGGAACATATTTTGATAACCAAGAGCTTGTTTGTGTGTGTCATCGTAAAAAACTTGGAAACGGACAAGACTACAGACCTACACCAAAATCTCTTGAAGATTATGCTTACAGAGCGTGGAGACGGCGTTGCAAGCATAAAGCGACGCCATCATGATTTACGAAGCGACAACGTTAGTACATTGGTGACGCCGTCAGAACATGGACGACCTAAAGGAACTCTAGAAGATTTGGTGTCACGAGATTAAGAATAACATTTAATGCGCGCGTGAAGTACCAGATGTTGTTTTAATCATAACTCCATCTTACGAACTCGGATTTCAACGATTCAACAACCCACGCATTTAAAACGAGAAAATCTACAACTATACGAAAAATGTCGTGGTGATGGCGTTACATGTTATTGGTGACGCCGTTGTGAAAGTCGGTTTAGGTTTTGCCTATAAATACAACCTTATAACTTTGTTTTTATCTAGCCCCCAACCCTAAGTCCGATTCTAGGGTTTGGGTAGGTGTTTTTCCAGCAACTTAGAAGACTTAATTTAATCCATAAACATCTTGTAATGGTTTAATTATCATAGATATCTTAATTCATGTCTTTAATTCCTTTTCTTGATTATGATTTCTCTTGCTTGAGTATGCTTGGCTAATTCATCTAGTATTTATTTGGGAATACATGAACCTTGTCATTAATTGATTAGATCTTGTTGTTTGTGACAGATTCAATGATTCTAATTGATTATAGTTTATAATTATTGTTTCCTATTTCTTCTTGTTGATGGATGTGTGCGTTAGGCTCTAGAAAACCAGCTTTTATCTGTATCACAGTTGATATGTCTAGAGAAACGTGATTGTGTAGAAAGGATACCATTGGTAACAGTCTTCATAATACCTTACCCCTTATATGGTTGATCCCTCTTAAGATATTTCAATTGCACGTAATGTACTCTTAGGGGCCTTATAATAGTCTTCATACTACCTTACTTGTGCGTTGCCTTAACGGAATATTACCTAGACGGCGGGTTCGTGTAATCCGTCCATGAAATAGGAAATACTTACACATTACATCTCAAGAGTGACAAAGCAATAGGTAGAATTGGATAGATATCAAGGAGTAGTGCATCCTAAGTAAATATGTTTTGTTGTATAATTGTTTCCTCGCTAGATTAGATTAAAAGTAGAATTGGTTAAAATAAACAACCTTCAAAACCAAGATTTACTTGCTTTCATAAAATATAAAAGTACAAAAATAATCTTCCTTCAACCCTTAGACCTTAGTGAACATTCGATCCGGCCTTCACAGTGTTATTCCCTTAGAGAACGATAACAACCCCTGGGCCTTGCCTATACTACACTATAACGATTAGGTACACTGCCTAGGGAGTTGTTAAACTTCTTGTAGAAGTCCCTTACGACAACCGCATCAAATAGGTGCTGCATAAACTAGTATGAATTGTTGAGGAGGTGGATACATAGGAGAACGTGAATGTTGTAAAGATTGAGAGGGATTGTATAGAGTTTGAGAGTTGGCTACCAATGCAAGAGGATCCGGATATCTTTTACGCATGATACGTACTTCATTAGCATGTCGTGCATGTTGACTAAGGTATGCATACAACTGATCATAGTTGGTGGTATACAAACTCTTTGCTAACTTCACATCAGTGACAAACTTGCTCCATTCTAGTGGAAGAGCATTCAGAAACATGGTATTGACTTGAACCTGTTGCATTTTCATCCTAATAGTATGCATGTCATTGATCAGCTGAGAAAATCTCCAGTA
>BQNB010062307.1:0-36131 GCA_026074375.1 Tanacetum coccineum | reverse complement strand
GAAATTGTTATTACAAACTTTTAAGAAGACTTTAATTAATTAGCTAAGGGTAAAATTGTCTTTCTGTCAAAAAGTAAGAAAGAAAAAGCAGTAATAAATGCACTTTTCTTAAACTGTGTGTTTTTTGTTGGGAGATAATAATTTTGGGACGGAGGGAGTAGTCATTCTTTTAGTGCTAACATCCTAGATTTCTACTTTTCCAAGTAAAAGGGCATTTAGGAGGTACAAACATGTTTGAATAGCATAAGAACAATCATACACGCCTACTTAACACAAACCCATAACTAATCTATCACATACACATGTTTCGCACCATACACGCTCACAAAAATCAATACATCTCATTCATATGTTAACGAAATAAAAAACTGTTTCTTACGCATCTTAGACGCACCCTAACGCACAAAACCCCTCAATCAATTAGCATAAAAACTCAACTTTTAAATTATGAACCCTAATTCATTTTTAACTAATTAAGAGTGATAAAAGGAGTTTTAACCTAATTCGTTTCACCAACTTAATGAGGAATGAATTGTGAACAAGTAGAAATATACCTTTTGCCTTAAAACGAGTTTGAATTTTTTATTATAAGTGAAGAGAAATGTGTCGTGAGAGAGAAATGTGTTAAGATTTATTTTTTGAATTTTTATGTGAGAGAGCGAAATGTGTTAGAAACAAATATAACCGGCCTGAGTTTCAAATTGGCAGTAATGGTACTTGTTGTTTCAGTCAACTTCTATTTTGCTTTTAAACTTGTCACTAAGCCTAAAAATCTTTTAAAAATGACACATTGAACCCCTTAAGTTTATAGCTAAGATTATAATTCCTATATTTTGCCATTTAGTCCTTAAAAGTTAACTTCAATAACATTTTAAGCCTAATTGAGTTACAAATACATTAACTCCCCTTTAATTGATAATCTGTTATTGAAAAACATTTTTCCATTTATTCCGAGATGACTTTTTTTGAAAGATCATTTTTGAAAGAATTTGATTATTTCTCCCCCCTCAAATAATGTCTCGTTTTCTATTTAAAGAGCTGTATACATTGTTTGAATGATAGAAAATTCTTTGAAAATCTTTTCAGATGAGAAACTGATATTTTTAATTATTTTTCATAAAACAACACCATTAAAAACACAATATTTCTCTCGTTTACATAAATAAATACACTGACACATACACTTATTTGATTAGATAGCACGGGTTGTGTTGCAAAGTAAACACAAGCCTTTGAATGAATATGAAGTAATTCATTCCCAAGAAAAATGAATTTCCCGTTGTGAGGTCAAGTTTTCTTTTTGACAAAATACTTGCCTTTAAATTGAAGACCGGGTTGCTATCGGAAATAATAGCAAGCCATTGACATGTTTCGAAAGTCTTTAGAACTTTTGCTCGAACTTCATTTACAACCTCGTATCATTATTAAATGACATTTTTAAGGCCTTAAATGTTATCGATTTTCAGAAGACATGTCAAGAACACCATATTTTTATATTTTTTGATTTTTTAATTTTGTATTTTTTTTTAAAAAGTTTATATAAAATGAAAAAATCTTTTTGGGTTTTTCTGATTTTCTTATATACATATAATACATAGGATATGTGAAGAGAGTACCACCGTTACTCTTCCTCTTCGTCTGCCAGCTTTTTTAGAGTCTCCGGGGACATGCTTTGCATTCCAAGCTTTTTGATAAGAAATTGCAATCGTTCTTATGTTAAAGGCTTGGTGAAGATGTCTTCCAGTTGATACTCTGTTTTGACAAAATACAGCTCAACCACCCCGTTCTCCACTTCCTTCTTGATAAAGTGATGTCTGATGTCTATATGCTTTGATCGGGAGTGTTGGACATTGTTGCAACATAAAACAATGGCACTTTTATTATCACAGTACAGAGGTATCTTGTCGAACACAAGGCCATAGTCAGTCAATTTTGATCTCATCCAAAGTATTTGAGCACAACATCCTAACAAGGCAATGTATTCAACTTTTGTACCGGATATGGCAGTGCTCTTATATTTCTTTGACCACCAGCTCACCAATCTATCACCTAACAGCTGCATACTTCCAAGCGTACTTTTTCTGGTATCTTGGCAACCCGCATGGTCAGCATCTGCAAAATTTGTTAGAGCAATGCAAGAATCCTTCAGATACCACAGACCCATATTAATGGTTCCTCGTAGGTATCAAAAGATTCACTTAACCGAATGTAAGTGCTTTTCGGTAGGCTTTGCCTGATACCGGGCACACATGCACACAACAAATACAAGGTCTGGTCTACTGGCTGTGAGATACATAAGGGTGCCAATTATTCCACTATAACGTGTAAGATCAACGGCTTTCCCTTGTGGATCTTCATCCAGTTTAGATTTCTCCACCATTGGAGTATTCGCTGGTTCACAGGTTTCCATATCATACTTTTTAATCGATTCCAGAGCATATTTGGATTGATTTAAAAAGATGCCTCTGGGACTTTGAGAAATCTGTAGTCCTAAGAAGAATGATAGTTTACCCATCATCGACATCTAGAATTTTGAAGACATTATTTTTGAAAACGTTTCACAAAGATCAGGTTTAGTGGAAGAAAAGATAATATCATCAACATAAATTTGTACCAATAATATGTCTTTGCCTTCACGTCTGACGAACAATGTTGGATCGACGGTTCCTTTGGTGAACTTCTGGGAGAGTAGAAATGATGAGAACAAATCGTACCAAGCACGTGGAGCTTGTTTCAACCCATAAAGAGTCTTCTTTAGCTTATACTCATGATTGGGATTCTCTGGATCTACAAACCCTTCTGGTTGGCTAACATAGACCTCCTCACGCAGAATGCCATTCAAGAATGTGGTCTTCACATCCATTTGGTAGACGACCATGTTCATATGAGCAGCGAATGCAATAAAGATACGGATGGCCTCAAGTCGAGCAACTAGAGCAAAAGATTCCTCAAAGTCTATGGCTTCAACCTGACGATAACCTCTCGCTACCAAATGAGCCTTATTTTTCAATACACCTCCTAGCTCGTCTAATTTTACCTTGTAAATCCACTTCAAGGTAATACCATTAGACAAATCTGGTATGATGGTTACGAGCTCCCAACATCAAGGTGGGGGGGGGGGGAAACGTTAAACTTGTTGGTTCTTCTTGCATGGATTCAGTCCAACAGGATTCTAGATCAAGGCGTCTTTTTTAACTATTGGTTTAACAAGAAGAAAGATAAGCTCGAATAACAGAATAGAGCTTCGTCTTGTAGTTGTTATCGAGTGGAAACCGGTCTAGAAGGATCGCCAATAACATTGTCAATCGGGTGATCTTTGGTCTATTTGTTGATGTGTTTTGGTGGTTTATTGATTGAATGCACATGATTTGGAATAACAACCTGAGTAGAGGATTCTTTAAAACTAGGTTCTGGAATCGGAAATTCAACAGAGGGATTATTATCCATGTGTGCAACTTCAATATCATGGTCAGCTTCTTCAACAACAAGAGGAATAACTGGGGATGGTGTTTCTGGAGGTGTTTGTGAAGTACTTGTGGATGGTGCATCTTGATCAATTGTCGTTGAGGAAGGTGTACCGGTTAAAATAGCAGGTTCTGGTGCAATGACTGCAGGAAATTAAAGATCAACACTTGGTGAATGATTAAGGTACTCATCAAACATAGGTTGAAACAATATTTCATAATCGTTCTTTGTTGGTGGGACATACATAGTTAAAGAAGGAGTGTTTGGCACGAGTCCTGAACTGATTGTTCTAGGAGTCATAAATTTAGGCCCGAGTCCCGAACTGAATTGTTCAGAAGCCATTGTTGTCAACTCATCAAAATCAACATGTATAGTTTCAATAATCATTCGAGTCCTTTTGTTATAGATTCGGAATGCTTTCTTCGCTGGAGCATAACCAACAAAAATTCCAATATCATCCTTCGGTTTCAACTTACCAAGATCTTCACCGTCATTAGTGGGATAGCAGAGAGCACCAAAGACATAAAGATAGGATAAGTCAGTCGTTTTTAGATCATGGGAAGTTCATACAGTGTTTTGTTTTGTGTTGTTTTTGGATTAATGATAGGTTTTGTGTATAGCGCCTATCGCCCATTATAATTAACGGAGCCTCTTTGAAAAGATCAACATGGTTCAATGCAAGTTTCCACTAAAGTACGGTTTCATTTTTGCTACGCATTCTGTTATGAGTGAAGGCAAACTGATGTTTGATGTGAGATTCTGGACTTCTTCATAGTAATCCCTCAATGTCTGATTGACGAATTCAGTGCCATTATCAGTCCTTATGTTACGAACGGTTGCATTCAGACAAACTTAGATCATTTTTAGGAATTTAATTACGAACTCTGGAACTTCATCCTTTGAACGTAGAAATTTCACCCATGTAAACTGAGAAAAATCATCAACGATAACCAGTTTATATTTTCTCCCATTGATACTTTGAACCCTCATTGGCTCGCAGAGATCCATATGCAGCAGATAGAGTTTTTATTGAATAGAGTCTTCAGCTTTGGGTTTGTGGGAGTGTTTCTTGCTTTTACCAAGAGCACAGGCAGATCACAAATGATCTTTCTGATACTTTAGTTTTGGAAGACCTCGGACTAGACCTTGTTTGATAAGAGAAGTGATATAATCGAAGTTTAAATGAGATCATCTTCGATGCCATAACCAAGACTTGGTCGTTGAGGCCTTAGACAAGAGACATATAGGAGACGAGAGCAACAGATTGTCCATAGATAAGGTGTATAAATTTGAACCCTTAGATCCCTTGAGTAGATCAACACCGTCTAAGTCACGAATGAAACAGGTGTGTTTGCGAAAAGCTACCTCGAGATCGAATTCACAAAATTAACCCACAGAGAATAAGTTGTGACCTAACCCTTCCACATAATAAATTCAAAATATTGTAATGTTTCCCATTTGATAGTCTCCATAGCCCATTATCTTAGCAATGTGATCATTCCCAAATCTGACGGTACCCAAAAATTTATTGACGAAGTTGATAAGTTGAGAGCGATTTCCGGTCATATGCTTTGAGCAACCGGAGTCCAAATACCAAAGAACAATTTGGACAACCTGTAATCGTTAAGAGAAGTAGATGGAACATCAAAAACAGTGGATCCCCAAGATTGTTTGGGTTCCTTAGAGTTAGAAGTTTTAGATTCTACAATCTTAACTTTGCTACTGGAACCTACAGATCTTGTTGCTTTTGGTCTCCTGCTGTAAATTAAGATTCTTGAGGTTGGTGTTGCTACTGGAGCACTAGTGGTTTCATTAGGAGGCACTATTTTATTCAAGGTAATCCTAGTTAAAGGGCACCTATTTCCAATTATAGTGAAGTTCCTACCTATAGGTTTCCAACTATACCCAATTTTAGTGAACACCTTACCCGTAGGTTTCCATACTTTTCTCATCTTATTTCTTTTTAGATTTAGATTTCAAATGCACATTCACATCATTCACATAATTAATAATACACATATCATGATTAGCATCAAACAAACATTTGTTACAGGTAGCACAAATAGATTCAAACTTAGTATTTCTTACAGAATACTTAACAAGTGCATTACTGACAGCTTCAAAAACAAAATTCATTTTATTCAAACTAGATTTAACTTTCCTAGAGTGGTCTTCTACTTTATTCTTCTGATTGCTACTTGGTGGTCGCGTGATCCTATTGTTTTTTGTATTGCCTAAAGGCTTTGATCCGCTAACACTAGTAGTAGGTTTTAATCCTGTAGAAGTCAACAAAGTCTTGTTAGAATCTTTGGTTTTAAGATAATCAGTCTGCTTAGGAATATAGCTTGAATACGTGACAGGTTCAGCAAGTCTAACTCTTTTGTCCTTGTTCATCGGTGTGACAGCAACTAACTTCTCACTAGGTTTTGGTGAATTAGGGCATGTCTGGAAGACATAGATAACAATTCCTGAACGTGCTTTGTAAACATGCAAGCAGATTCTAATAGTGGTTCACTAGGATTCTATGTTCTAGCGCGTTCTACAAATCCACAAAGAGTATTAGTATTTTCTATAGTTTTGAATATAAATCTCATGGGCATCCCTATTTTTCTGAAGTCTATGAGAAATAGGTTCGATGTCTAGCTTGAACATTCCTAGAGCAATAGTGGTAGTAGGTTTTGAAACTACAGTATCGACAACATTTTTCCCTTTAAGTTTTCTTAATTCATTTTTCAATGCTGCATTACCAAAACCTTTTCTTGAAGTTGAGCATTTAAATCTTAATTTTTAACAGACTTTGCATTAATTTGAGAAATTAACGAGTCACAATGTTCTTTTGATTGAACACGTGTCTTTCTAATTGAGTCAAATTGGTCTTTGTAAATTGATTTCAAATGCTTTCGTTCTTTTCTTAAATTTTCATTTTCTAAAAGTAATTTTGCCACACTATGCTCCAGCTCAATGTTGATTATTTCAATCTCATCAATGTCTTTCTTTACATTTTCCAAACTATCTTTTCCACTCAAAGATTTAATCCTATCCTTTAACTTTCTGATGACCGTGTCCTTTTCTTGTGACTGAGCTTTTAATTCATTTAATTCAAATAATTGATTAAATGTATGAGCATTTTGGTTTTCACAAAAATTATCCTTTTGAAAAATTTCTTGATTGAGTTGAGTTGTTAATTCCTAAGAAATGAAATGCTTTTCAAGTGTTGAATAACTTTTAAAAAGTTTATCGTAAACATCTTTTTCAATCAAATCTTTCTTTTTGAGAAGCTCAGTCTCAAGTTCCAGACACTTATTGCATTCATTCACACATGACTTTTTCACATCAAAACTATCCACATAATTTATAACAATATGCATAATTTCTTGAGACATGATTTGTTTCAGGAGTTGATCATTATCAATGCTTAGCTGTTTGATTTGAATTTCAAAAGCGTTTTTGTCTACAGAACACTGATCAACAGCCGCTTCCATTTGCTTAAAAATAGTTTAAACTTCAGTAATTTCATCTATAAGAGTTCTATCAAACACATTAAATGTGTCCTTTAAAACTTTTAAAGATGGAATTATTTCAGTTACACAACACACTTTGGTATGTTCAAAACCCTACGCACCAGCAGTAATAGCATCGGATGTGGTTCTCTTTTTCACAACATTGTCAAAATTGGCTAGTTTTTGATATTTTATCTTTTTAAGACTTTCATTTACCAAACTTACCTTAGGAAGTTCACCAGGAGCTTCAATTCTAACATGTGTATCTGACGTGACAGGTGTTTTAGAAAAAAGATGAATGTTTTAACCAGAAAGCTTGTTCTGCAGACAATTCTTTTTTAGTGACAAAACATTTACCAAAATCTTCTTTTATCTTATTTAACTTTGAATAATCAATTGGAGAAATCTTAATTTTCCTTTCTATTGAAATTGGATCATTTTGTTTATCAAGCATCTTTGATCGACTCTCTTCTTTAAAAATCAATGTCTCTTCATCATCAGTCACAAAAATCACAACATGTTCTTTAGCAATAACACTACCATCATATAATGTTGGTTGAATCCACTAAGCTTTTTTAAGATGGAATAAATTTTGATAACTAATAGCTTGTTTGTGAGTGTCATCATGAAAAACTTATGGTTTCGTAGCATATGCATTGCTTGTGTAGATCGATACATCTTACAAATAATATTCTCTAGTTCTTTATTTTGTTTTTCCAAAACAATTTCCTTGTCAATATATTTAGATTTTTTTTCTTTAGATTCTGTTTTGAAAACAGTTAATGTTTTTGATAAAGACTCCTTTTATTTGACATTATAAAAAAGAGTTTGTTTAAGTGTATTGATCTCCTGCTGAAAAGCCGCAAGCTTTGCATTTCTATCCCGAATTAAATCATCCATTTGAGAATCTATTAATTTTTCGCGTTTATTCAAATCTACATTAAGTCTTTGTTTAAAAATGGTGAATCGTTCTTTGTATCTCTCAAGCTCAACAGTTAATGATTCATTTACTATTTTATTTGTCTGATTTTCCTTATCTAGATGAGCTAGGTGATCAGTAATTTGTTCAACCAAAGATAACACCAATAAAGCATTAGGTGCAAAAGAATTAGTATCCTGAATAACCGCATCTTGTGACTCTTGCAGATATTGAGAATACGGAATGATATTACTATCACTATGTATCTCATTATCTTGAAAATCGTTAATATGTGTTTGTTCAGAATACTGCATCTCTTGCACATCCTGATTAATCATATCATTCGGATAATGTTGATCCCAACTTAAGATCTATTCTTTAGCTTGTAAAGAGTATGTTACCTTGGATAAATCCAAAGTAACAATGGTAGAAACGTTGTGTGTATATTAAAGAGTATGCGGAATCTACTCTTCAATACTTAGAAGAATTATAAATGTATCAGTAAATATGAATGAACAAAGATGTAACAAAAAGCTTCAATATTATTAAGATCAATAATACGAGTACTCTGTCTAGTACTAGGGTTTACAACCTTGAAGCTATGAATATCTAAATCGTATATGAATGTATGTCTAACAATATGCCCTAGGACCTCCTTTTATACACCAAGGAGTCCTACAAGGCTTACAATACTTTCCTAACATATCATGATCTTTTCTATAAACAAACATAATCTCTTAAACAAATAAGTTATACATATCTTCTTTACAAATAACTAATACTTATCTTCGTAAGTATTCTTGTTCTCCAATCAATCTTTATCTCTTCTCTGATAAGCTTTTGATCTCATCTCTGTCAGCATAAACCTTCCAGCAGTTGTAATCACTCAGCAGTTGTAACTGAGCACAAGCAGCATTAACTACTTAGAAGTTTACTCTAGCAGTACTAACATACACTAGCAGTACTAACTTTTGTACTAGCAGTAGTAACTACTTAGTATATTTTCAGTCTTCATCTCTGAGCAGTCTTAACTTCTACTAGCAGCAGTAACTTAATACTAACAGTAGTAATATATACTAACAGTAGTAACTAGCAGTAGTAACTTTTATACTACCAGTACTAACTACTTAGCATAATTTTCATTAGTATCTCCAACAGTACTAAGTTATGCTTGACAGCACTAATATATACCTGAGCAGTAGTAATTCTAAGAATCATCTTGAAGTCTTTTAATCCCAACAATCCTCCCCTAAACTTGATGTTCATCTTCTGAATCTTCAAGTTTCTTCATTAAAAGTCTTTAGTAGTAATTCTAAGAATCATCTTGAAGTCTTTTAATCCCAACAATCCTCCCCTAAACTTGATGTTAATCTTCTAAATCTTCAAGTTTCTTCATTAAAAGTCTTTACCATAATCAGGAGGATACATTCAAACACTTCCAGGATTCTTTTGTTGCTTTACCAAGAGCTTGAGAAGTTGATAATACATCTCATTCTAGTAGTCAGCTTAAAGCCTCTTGTCCATCATGTTTATGATTGTTATTGGTGTAAGGGGATATCTCTTTTCAACCAACATAAATATATGAAGATTTTTAAACCTTACAAAGTGCACTCCACAAGAATCAAACAACTTCCAAACAGTCCCTTTGTATCCTTATAGACTCCTCCATACTTCACTTTTTATGTTAGGTTCAAACATTACCTTCATATCACCCCATAACACTCTTTCATATTCATCAACTGGACTGTTTTTTCCATGCTTTTCTTTGACCAACTTCTAGAGAGTTTCTAAGTCTTCTCTGTCAATACCTTAAAGCATCCTAATCATTGATGAATATCTTTTTGAACTTCCATTAGCTCTTATCAAGTGATATAATCCATTCTGTCCTTCTTTAACAATCTTATATTCAACAATCATTGGAGGTTTTGTGGCTAGAGGTATAGCATCAATTGCTATTTCCTCTTCATCTTGAACTATCTCCATATGCTTTTTCATTTATTCCTCCTCTGGATCATCATCCTTTTCAGCTTCTACATGCTCATCTATCTTCTGCTTCTTTGACTTATCAGATTCAAGTTCATCCCCTGCTCTTTTAGAACTTTCCTATGTTCTTGTCTCACTACCTTTCACTACTTCTGAATTCATGTCCATAAAAGTATTTATTCTTTTCATTTCCTTATCAAACAACTTTTGGATTTCATCATAGATTTTGCTCTTCAACTGACTATGTTTGTATCCAGCCATATTTTTCAAATAGATGGACATTTGATTTCTCTTTTGAGCTTTGGTAGGTGGCTTTCTTCTTATCTCTTTAGCTCTAAGCTTTGCAAAGTGCTTCTTTCTTCTGTTCATGAGCTCTACAAACAATCTTGATCTTTCCTTAATGGTTATCTCTCCCTATTCTTCTGCTTGTAGCCTCTGAGCTAATTCAAAGTCTGCCTTCATCATAGCTTGCGTGTTATCCCATGATTCAATCAAAGCTATATTGGCTTCTTCTTCCTTTTGCCTTGCAAGCCTCTCTTCCTCTATAAGTTCAGCTTGCATCTGAGCTTCAAGATTTCTAGCCATTTCTTCATCAAGAGCAACTTGATCTTTCTTCTTCAAAGGTCTTTCAGGCTCAACCATTATTGCCTTGCCTTTGTCTTTAGTCTATGGAAGTTGTGATGCTTGTAAAGGTGATGATGTTTGATGTTCGTTTTTATACGTATCAAACAAATAACCCTCAAATATATATAATATATATAATAAAATACATATACGTAAGCAAAGTATCATACAAATTATTCTTAGGAAAGAATAATAAGTAATCAACACGGGTATCGTTCTCCTCGGTGAGAGGTGAATGGAAATTCACGTTAATGTCGGGAATCGAGCTTGACTGTCATTAACGATTTGGTTTTGGTTTCTAAATCTAAAAATGCAAAGAAAGCACACAAAAACACGCTAATCTAAGAAATTAAGGCAACTTAAAAATCAAACGACATTTAAAGCAGTTAAAAACTTATTAATAACTAAAATAAACTAACTAATTAACTAAAATTGACAAATTAAAACTTTAAAAATTCAAAATGCAAATTTATAAAACCTAAATGTATTAAAATAATTTTTGAAAAAAGAAATTATATTTTTTTATGTTTATTTTATTTTTTATGAATTAAAAACAGATTTAATCTAAATAAAATATTAAAAATAGTAAACTAATTATTAAAAATCTGGAAAACTTATGAAAAATACTTTGACTTATTTAAAATCTATGAAAAATAAAAACTAAAAATTTGGCGGAAAGAATAAGCAGATAAAAAGAAAACAAGCATGAATAAGCTAACTGAAAAACGTGCATAAGAGGAAATGGAAAAGGAGTTAAAACATAAAAGTCCCATGGGCGCTACTGGTTAAGGCATTGGTGTTGTGTGAAGGAGGTCACAAGTTCGAGTCCTGTGACCTACCTTTTTGGTAAAACATTTTTTTTAATTTTCTTTTTGAAAAAGCTAAAAATAAGACAAAAATAAGCAACTTTAATAAAAAAAACTTTTGACAGAAACTTATTGATAAGCTAGAATTAAGCAAAAGATGACAGATTTGGCTTTTAAGATTTTTAAGCTATAAGCTAAAAATGTTTGGTCTTTTTGAACTCATTAAGCAATAAGAAGTACAAATAAGCTGAAACAGATCAAATCCTAAACCAAATAAGCACTTATACAAAAATAAGCAAACTAGATAAGCTAAAAACAACTAGAACCATTAAGATATCAGACTTGAAAAGGGCTTACACCACTACTTTTAAGCTACTTTTAAGAACTAAAAAGCACTAGGAATAAGCTAAGAACAAAAGTCAGATTAAGAACTTGACTCAAAAAACACAATTAAGCTGAATTAAGCAAATTTCCTAAGGTAATAAGCTAGAAAAAGAAGATGAAAATGACAGGAACACTACTTTTGGTTTTTGGATTTTTGAAGAAAAGTGACACTTTTAAGCTTAAATTTAAGACTCAAGAACTAATCTAACTAACTGAAAAGCTAAAAACAGATGAAAACCTAAACTTAAAAAGCTCTAATGACTGAAACAATAAGCAACTGCAATAATCTAAAAGCTCCAAAAGACATAAAAATAGCAGACCTTAAAACAGATTCATAGTGAACATTTTTTGACAGATTTTAAACTAACTTTCAGGACACATAAGCTCCTAATATAAGCTAACAACTTAAAATAGATTAAGACTAATACTAAAAGAACTCAAATAAGCTAAATTTACGAAAATAAACTAAGAAATTTAGCTAGGAAAAGGACTTAAAAAGTATAGCAGACTACACTTAGGTTTTTAGCTTTTTGAGATTAATGACAGATTTAAAACTTAATTCTAAGACTCAAAAAGCTAAAAGCTAAAAACTAAAACAGATGGAACTTATCATGCACTAAGCTAAATCCAACCTAATTAATCCAGAATTAAGCTATAAATCTACCTCAAATGAGCTGCATAAACAGCCCCTAAAAACCTTCAAATTGCTTAACTGACTTTGAACACAAGATCTCAAAGGGCATTATGACTTCAAAACAGATAAACATTTGATGCAATAGAAGCTCATATAAAGCACAAAAACTACTCCTAAATTATACTTATTATAAATCTAACCATTAAGCAGTTTAGAGTAACTCAAATACTAGCAGACTTTGAGATTTTGACAAAACAACTTCTGAACTTAACATACCTTACTCTAAGCTTATCTAAACTATCCTAAAGACATAATTTGAGCTTATTAAAACTGACTTGATACCCAAAAGCTACACAAGCAGTCTTAACTAAGTTAAAACTGCTTGTGCCAAACACCCCTTTAAAACCTTAAAAGCTATTTTTAAGCTTAAACAGATTATTATAAGCTTCAAACTATGAAAACAGATTAAGACCAAAGGTAAATAAAGGCAAATAAGCAAAAACATAGGAGAAATAAGCACAAGGAAATAAGCTAAGCTTATAGGCAGATTCAACTAAGGAATAAGCAGTTTATATGAAAACTAAATTCAGACTTAAACTAAACTACAAACTGAATGTTATAAGCAAATAAAAGACAAGATAAGCATATATAAGAAGTTAAAAAACAAAAATAAGCAGATAAACAATGTAATAAGCTCAAACAGGAAATAAGCCAAAATTAAGTAAGAGAAGAAGTACCTTGATCCTAGCTCAAACAAGGATCACAAATGCTCAAAGGAGCTTATCTACAAGCTCCAGCTTATCAAAGATAAGCTGGTAATAACACCATAAGCCCATCCCTTTCTGGCTTATCATCCAATTCATAGCTTATTCAGTTGAATTGAGGAGATTTAAGACAAACAACTTATTCAGTTAAGCTTAAGGGGAGCTTAACTGAATAAGTATTAGCTTGAGAGCTTATTGTGCTTATTAAGTAGCATTTAAATACATTTTTAACCAAATTTCATAAAAGTAAAAGCTTAAATTTAACACGAATATAGAAGAAACTGAATTTTATTCATACTAAAAGAGACATGCTTAGAAGTGTTTTGAGTGTGTGTGAATGTTGGGGTGGTTTTACCCTGCTTGCGTTGCTGTGTGAAAATGAGAAGGAGGAAAAAGATGTACAATGATTTTTTTTACTGTGTTATAAGTTGTTGACTTTGACCGGGTATGGGATGTTGGGCTTGGACTTTTGTATTTGGGCCAGGATTAATGTTTAAATGGGTTTGGACTTGTTTTATAAATAAGGCTTAAGGTTTATATACTTCAAGTGATAATGGGCTGACCCGCCCCATTAAAATGGGTACGGGTTCCCATTAAAAATGAATACGCCTTCTGCTTCGATTTCTTGCACTCTTACAATCTCGTGCTTGGTTTTGTCCATTTTGCTTTGTTTTTGTCCATTTTTTACATATCCGTTACCTGCATAATGCATTTGACAAAACAAACGAATACAATGTATTTTTATGTTGTTTTCGCTCATTATTGGTCTTATTAGCATTTTTTAATAGGTAAAAGGTATGTGTATTTAAGCACATATCAAAATCCCCCATACTAAGCTATTGCCGTGTCCTCACATAATGTCATAAACACACTTAGAGAACCAAAAATTTCAACCCCCTTAGACTAATTACCTCAAAAAGTAGCTAAGTGTTCATCTAAGGGGATTAAGAAATCACTAGTTTTGAAAAGCTCCCCGTTTTACCATTTTTATGTATTTATTATTATCATTCATACATATCATAACTTTAAGGATCACGGAACAAGAAATACTATAAGGATAAATTCATCGTCCTCGATTTTTCACCCGCCCCAAACTAAGCTTAAAAACGAAATCATTGTTAAATACAAGTTAAGATGCTAACACTGCTCATATTTGCAATTTGTGTAAGCCTAGACTAACTTTTCACTCCCGATGGATATATATAAATGTGTATGTGCTCATTTCAAATTTCAACCATCCAATAGACATTTTAAGAAAATTGTAATTCTTCTAAATGTAACATTCCACCCAAGAATTATGATTTTGAAGGCGAGATCATTCCATGTAGTAACTTTCTTCTCGGCACATCCCAGCCGAGACCGGCTAGGTGACCAGGCTTTTGACACCCCACATAAAATAGTATCGAAACTCACGGACCTTCAATTTTAAAAACTCTTAGGCTTCCCGCTGAACTAATACTTCATTTAGAAAAACCATAACTTAAAACGAAATAGTCTTAGTTCAAAAGCATATTTAAATTGAAGAAAAAAGAGATTTTCCTTATATTTATTAAATCACTTACATTTCACTTAATATTATTATACTTTTATCCTCCACCCTTTAAACGAACTCTCACATCGATATGCGAGCCGACCATGATTCAGTTGTCTTATTTCGGCTTTGGAAATCCTCGACCTTATTGAAGGCTGCAACATCAGGAGCGAATCGACCAGATGCAACAAACTTTTATCAGTCTCGGATTAGTATTCTTGCCATGGTCCTTCTTTTGAAGACTGCCACATCGACAGCGAACCGACCAGAGACAGTAAACTTTTATCAGCCCATAGTTTTTATTATTATACACACTCATCATTTTTTTACACTTCATATTACCATGACATATAGAAAAAAATTCTTTTTAGAAAATTTAAGTATAAATTTGAACTAAGACTAAAATGTCTAAAAATGTTGATTTTAAAAGGACTTTTAAGTGATAAAACCACTAACTTGTCTAATTTCCGAAAAGAGCACGTATTATTAGTCTGGTTAGAAGCTTCGGTGAGAAAAAGTCACAAATTACACTTATGAGCTCTTAAGATAACCAACTACTCCATGTTTAGCATCTAACTTATATAAAACTCTATCATTTTTCGTCCTTCGCAAATTTAAAATATTTAATAAAAAGATCCGCGAATGCTTAGTCTAATAAAAACAAGCTTTGCATATTTAAAGTCTATCATGGAAACTTGCAAACTCTTAGCTTTTATAAGCTAGAATTCGCGTTTTAAAGCTTCTTGTATAAAAGACTAGCAAAAGCTTAAATTTATATAAGTTAAGGGGAAAGCTAGAGCGCAGCATGCTCGATCAAGTCAAAATTTATTCTTAAAAGACAAAACTACGTGTCAAGATACATATTATATTTTTGATTTTTTTTTAATTTTGGCATAAAATCACATATTTTTGGTGGCAAAACGGGGTTACGTGAAGACAAGGCAAATGCAAGTAAGATCAAATCAAAATATCCCCCCATACTAGAACTACACATTGTTCTCAATGTGAGACTGTCACCCCCATACTAATTTCAAGGCATACTTTAAATATTAAGGGGTCTCTACGCAAATCTAAAGCCGTTTATTAATTATGCTAATAGATAAACGTTAATCAATAAGATCTAGGATATCGGATTCCCATATATAAGCATGCGAAGGATTGAAGATCGAGTGCACGATGAACAAAACCACGAGCACGAGAGTTGATTCGTTTCCCGAACACACTATATATAATAAGTAATATATAATATATAAGGGTAAATCAATACTTTTGACCAAAGCAAGATCTAAAATCTCCCGGGTCGTTTCCCAACGAGGTGTGAATTGAAAATCGGGATTAAGTTTGTGATCGCGTTTTTGAATGATTTTAAAGTTTTTTTTAGGTTAGGATTCTAATTCTACTAATAATAAGCAAAGACAAGTAAATAAAACCCTAAAACGAAAGCAATTAAGTTGAAAACCTAAAAAACAAGAACAGGAATCAAAACCAATTCTTTAAAAATTGAAATTTTAAAAATTTAATTCTACGAACGCAAATTTAATTTTCCTAGGTCCTATATGATAAAAATAAATTTCTAAAAAAGAATTATATTTTAATGACTTTTTAATAATTTTTTATGAATTAAAAACTGTTTTAAAAAGAAAAATTCATTAAAAATACTAAACGAATTGGGAAAAATCAGAAAAAATTCTGAAAAGTTCTTAAGACAATGGTGAATCTATGAAAAATAAGAGGAGTTACCCAGCTTATCTAAATAAGCTGAAAATAAGCCGAAAAGGTCTTAAAAGCTAAAAGGGGAAAAACGTGTATAAAGGATTATTTTGTGTAAAGAAGAACGAAAAAGACCCAAGGGCAGAGTGGTTTGTGTGTGTTGTGTGTAAAGCTTTGGTTGAGGTTGGTGAGGTCCAGGGTTCGAGCCATGCTCACCATAGACTTCACAATTTCCCAAAGTTTTTTATTTTGCAAATTTTTTTTATAGAAAAGCTTAAGGACCCGAAAATAAGCAATTTAAAAAAATGACTTTTTATTAGAACCACATATAAGCACAGAAATAAGCAAAACAAAAAGTGACAGATTTTCCTTTTTACACTAAGTCTTAAAAATTAAGCTAAATTGTTTGTCTTTTTAGAACAAATAAGCAAATGCAAAACAAAAATAAGCAAAAACAGATAAGCTCCTACACCTAATAAGCAGATTTAAACAAAAATAAGCAAGTGAAAAAAAGCAGAAAAGTTAAATAAAGCAAATAAGCAAAGAGGCTAAAACAGGCAGACAAAACAGCCACAAGGGCACTTTTGGGCTTATTTTTAAGCCCTTAAGTAGATCCTTATGGCTTAATGAGGTATACCACTGAAATCCTTGGCCTATAAGCTACAATTATCATCAATCACAAAAGAGTCTGAAAATCAAATAAGCCATGAAAAAGGCTTAAGAAAAAGCTGTTTTTTCAAAATTTGATACAATACTTAACCCTTTTTACTTGGAAAATGGCAATTTTTAAGATTAAAATAAGCTAAGTAAACATATCCATATGAACATGGGACCTCAAAACAGATTGAATTTGGCCATCAAAAAACACATATTAACAATCAAAAGATATTTTGAAATTCAGAATAAGCATGAAAAAGCAAATTGAAAAGGCTGTTTTTTAAGAAAAGACACTTAACAAAAAAACTTTGTGACAGATTATGACAAAGACTAAACTAAACTAAAAGACTTTTAACTACTGTATTTTGACACTCATAAAGAACACTAAAACACTCTTAAAAGCTGGATTTGAAAGCCTTAATCTAATAAGTACTATGGAACTGTTGTTGAACCACAGTTTTAAACACCCTTTTAGAAAAAGACTTAAAACAACCTTTAAGACTTTGAAACCTTGAAAACAACTCAAAAAGGCTTATACAAGTTTGCTAGGTGACCCAAATGGGTTTTCAACCAAATTTGACCCACTTTACACCTTATGCCAAACACCCCTTTAAGTTTTTAAAATCAATTTTTAAACTGAATTTTGATGATTTAAGCAAAAAGTTTTGAAAACAGATGTTAACCAAGCAATGTTAAGCAAATATAAACACAATTCAACCACAGATAAGCACTTGGAATAAGCAAACAAGAATTAAGCAGATTATGAGCAAATGAAGACAGTTTAAGGTAAAAACTTAATTAAATGACATAAAATCAATAAAAAGGCACACATAAGCAATAAACAGCATAAATAAGCAACAATAAGCAATAAAGAACAGTAAATAAGCAAAAAAATGAAAAATAGAAACTCACAAAACCTTTGCTCAAAACAGGGCAAATAAAGTGATCTACAAGCTCTAGCTTGTCAAAGACAAGCTAGTATGGTCTATAAGTTCTTCCAAGGCTAGCTTATCATCCAAATGCTGAGGTAATTTAGGAGTGGACTCTTTTTGTGATTTTTTTTTGTTTTTAAGACAGAATTGAAAACAAACTTTTTATATAAGCTTTTAATGGTTCAAAGGCTTATATAAGAGCTTAATGACAGTATTTAAATAACAATTTAAGTAAATGACAGAATTTAAAGAAAACTTAGAATTTCATTAACTTAAGAAAAATTACAATGCTTAAAATTAAAGGACAGAAATTTAAATGACAAGTAAATTAAATTGCAGTATTAAAAATGGACAAATTTTGTTAATACAAGACTTGACTAAACAAAATTCGACAAAAAACAATGAGCTACAATTGTCCTATATTTATACTAAAATCCTATATGTCTTGGTCTTCACTTGTGTGCTTCTTCACTGAGAGAGCTCAAGAGCTGTGTTTGTTGTGTGAGAGAAGTCAAAAGCTCAATCTAAGCCCTTCATTTATCTTGGTCTCTAAGTCGTATGATCAAAACCCTTGATTTCTGTCACACCCCCAGACGGGGCCTGGACGGAACACGTGTCCGGAGGCGTGACTTGATTGATCAGTGGGTTGAGTTTGAGAGTGATGGGTTTAATTTGTAGGAACAAGTGATCGAGGTAAAATGAATGGATGAATAGGACAAAGGCATTTGGCAGAAAAAGATGTTGTTACTGTATGGCGTATTGTTTTTGGAGGGCAATGGGAAGGTTAGTAGGTTTTTAGCAACGATTGGTCCCATCTGTTTGATATGTTTAATTACAACCACAGTCCTTGTGGTGATATAAGACTTTGTGGGTTGGCAACTTTGGCCCCTCAGGTTGTATTTTGTGTTTACAACCACAGTCCTTGATGGACTAATGGAGTTAAGTGAGCCGATAATAACGATTAACAACACGATTTGTATTTGTTGTTTTTCGATTTTTTGGTACTTCATACTTTAGGAAAAATATTGTTGGTATTTTTTTTATTTTAATAATAAGAAAATATTCACAAACGGAAAATGATAACTTCACGAGGAAGGGTCTTCAAAAACTAATCTTCAAACGAAACACGAAAATCGTCTCACGACCTCCCCGGCAACGGCGCCCAAATTGATAACCACCTTTTTAGGGGTAATTATATCATATATAGTATACGTATTCCAAAAGATTCAATGAAATTACTTTAACCAAAGCAAGATCTAAAATCTCCCGGGTCGTTTCCCAACGAGATGTGAATTGAAAATCGGGATTAAGTTTGTGATCGCGTTTTTGAATGATTTTAAAGTTTTTTTTAGGTTAGGATTCTAATTCTACTAATAATAAGCAAAGACAAGTAAATAAAACCCTAAAACGAAAGCAATTAAGTTGAAAACCTAAAAAACAAGAACGGGAATCAAAACCCGTTCTTTAAAAATTGAAATTCTAAAAATTTAATTCTACGAACGCAAATTTAATTTTCCTAGGTCCTATATGATAAAAGAAAATTTTCTAAAAAAATAATTATATTTTTATGACTTTTTAATAATTTTTTATGAATTAAAAACTGTTTTAAAAAGAAAAATTCATTAAAAATACTAAACGAATTGGGAAAAATCTGAAAAAATTCTAAAAAGTTCTTAAGACAATGGTGAATCTATGAAAAATAAGAGGAGTTACCCAGCTTATCTAAATAAGCTGGAAATAAGCCGAAAAGGTCTTTTAAGCTAAAAGGGGAAAAACGTGTATAAAGGATTATTTTGTGCAAAGAAGAACGGAAAAGACCCAAGGGCAGAGTGGTTTGTGTGTGTTGTGTGTAAAGCTTTGGTTGAGGTTGGTGAGGTCTAGGGTTCGAGCCTTGCTCACCCTAGACTTCACAATTTCCCAAAGTTTTTTATTTTGCAAAATTTTTTTATGGAAAAGCTTAAGGACCCGAAAATAAGCAATTTTAAAAAAATGACTTTTTATAAGAACCACAAATAAGCACAGAAATAAGCAAAACAAAAAGTGACAGATTTTGCTTTTTACACTAAGTCTTAAAAATTAAGCTAAACTGTTTGGCTTTTTTAGAACAAATAAGCAAATGCAAAACAGAAATAAGCAAAAACAGATAAGCTCCTACACCTAATAAGCAGATTTAAACAAAAATAAGCAAGTGAAAACAAGCAGAAAAGCTAAATAAAGCAAATAAGCAAAGAGGCTAAAACAGGCAGACAAAACAGCCACAAGGGCACTTTTGGGCTTATTTTTAAGCCCTTAAGTAGATCCTTATGGCTTAATGAGGTATACCACTGAAATCCTTGGCCTATAAGCTACAATTATCATCAATCACAAAAGAGTCTGAAAATCAAATAAGCCATGAAAAAGGCTTAAGAAAAAGCTGTTTTTCAAAATTTGATACAATACTTAACCCTTTTTACTTGGAAAATGGCAATTTTTGAGCTTAAAATAAGCTAAGTAAACAGATCCTTATGAACATGGGACCTCAAAACAGATTGAATTTGGCCATTAAAGAACACATATTAACAATCAAAAGATATTTTGAAATTCAGAATAAGCATGAAAAAGCAAATTGAAAAGGCTGTTTTTTAAGAAAAGACACTTAACAATTTTTTTTGTGACAAATTATGACAAAGACTAAACTAAACTAAAAGACTCTTAACTACTGTATTTTGACACTCATAAAGAACACTAAAACACTCTTAAAAGCTGGATTTGAAAGCCTTAATGTAATAAGTACTATGGAACTGTTGTTGAACCACAGTTTTAAACACCCTTTTAGAAAAAGACTTAAAACAAGCTTTAAGACTTTGAAACCTTGAAAACAGATTGAAAACAACTCAAAAAGGCTTGTACAAGTTTGCTAGGTGACCCAAATGGTTTTTCAACCAAATTTGACCCACTTTACACCTTATGCCAAACACCCTTTTAAGTTTTTAAAATCAATTTTTAAACTGAATTTTGATGATTTAAGCAAAAAGTTTTGAAAACAGATGTTAACCAAGCAATGTTAAGCAAATATAAACATAATTCAACCACAGATAAGCACTTGGAATAAGCAAACAAGCATTAAGCAGATTATGAGCAAATGAAGACAGTTTAAGGTAAAAACTTAATTAAATGACATAAAAGCAATAAAAAGGCACACATAAGCAATAAACAGCATACATAAGCAATAATAAGCAATAAAGAACAGTAAATAAGCAGTGCTACAGTAAATAAGCAAAAAAATGAAAAATAGAAACTCACAAAACCTTTGCTCAAAACAGGGCAAATAAAGTGATCTACAAGCTCTAGCTTGTCAAAGACAAGCTAGTATGGTCTATAAGCTCTTCCCTTGCTAACTTATCTTCCAAAATGCTAAGGTATTTTAGGGGAGCTTTTGTTCTTTTTTTGTTTTTGGATTTTTAGGACAGATAAGAAAACAAATGTTTGTATAAGCTTTCAATGGTTCAAAAGCTTATACAAGAGCTTAAAAAACAGTATTTAAAAGACAGTTAAGGTAAATGACAATAATTAAAGGAAACTTGAAATTTTCATTAACTTAAGAAAAATTACAAAGACAGTATTTAAATGACAATAATTAAAAGACAGGTAAATTAAAGTGGCCTAAACTTTGTTAATACAAGAATGGACTTAACAAAATTTGACCAAAAACTATAAGCTACAAGGGTCCTATATTTATACTAAAAACCTAAGTCTTCAAGTCTTCTTGTTGTGTTTCTTCATTGAGAGAGCTCAAGAGCTGTGTTTCATGTGTAATAAGGTTAAAGATTCATCTAAGAGCCGTCATAAATGTGTGTTCCTCCAAGGTCTTAGAACTCAATCCTTGATTTCATTTGTCTTGATTCAATGGCCGAAAAGGTCTTAGAGGAATGCCAAGGGTGGCAATTGTCAGCTTATGAAGTGGGGTTTAAAGTTTGAGGAGTGATGGTTTGTTTGTAGGAACAATGATCAAGGTAAAATGATGGATAAATAGTGACAAGGGAATTTGGCGAGAAAAAGAGTTGTTACTGGGCGTTTGTTTTTGGTGCAGGGTGAAGGTTTAAGGTTTTGGCAAGATTAGTCCCTCTGTTTGATATGTTTAATTGCAACCACAGTCCTTGTGGGTGATATAAATGACATTGTGGGTTTGGCAACTTTGGCCCTCAGAGTTTGTATTTTGTGTGTACAACCACAGTCCTTGATGGACTAATAGAGTTAAGGTGAAAGGTTTATGGGTTTTAACGATGGTTAAGTGGGGATTGGGTGTTTTGGGCTTATGGCTATGGTATTTGGTCTAGTAAATATAAAAGGGTATTAGTTCCCATTTCTTGTAAAGAGTCTTCATATAATACATTATTGGGCTGACCCCGTCCATTAGATGGTACGAGCATTAGATGGGTACGGGTGGGCCCATTAAGTATTTCTTCAGTTTTGGCTCGGCATTGACTTTGACTTTTTGGGGTTGACTTTTTGGTTGACTTTGACTTTGACTTTTTTACACTTTTCCATTCCGTGCTCGGTTTTGTCCGTTTTGGCTTATTTTTTGTCCTTTTGTTGGATATTTGTTACCTGCACAATACAAATGTAAAATATACAAATACAATTTATTTTTGGTACGTTTTTGGTCATTTAGGTCCGTTTTTAAAGGTCAAAGGTATGTGTATTTAAGCACATACCAAGAGTCTTCATAATCCGGGAAATCCTGGACACAAAACACAAAACACGAAACACGAGAAAGGAAGAGGAGAGCCTCCTCACATCATACTTATTAGAAAATAGATAAAGAAGATAGAAACACGGGTTGCCTCTCGAGAAGCGCTTATTTTTGTTAACCGAGTCTTGAGCCTGACTCGATCCCCCATACTAGATGTGGTCAAGGAGGATAGAAATGGAGATAAGGAACATCCAAGATAGGAATGTCCCCTCCATAAATCATCATCGGGCTTTCAGAATCATTAATAAGCGGAAAAACTTTAAAGCCCTGTTGAGATAGAAGATGAGGAGATTTCTCCTCTTTTGAAATGAGAATTCTAGGATTGAAAACTTTGTCCTCATTTTCGGATTAAAATAGAAGCAAAGTGTCAAACACTGGATAAAGGGTGGGAAGGGTGGGTAAAACATTAGGCACATGAACATAAAGTTCTCTTGTCGATTTATCAGAAATATTATCCACCACTTTTGTAGTCAAAACTCCCATATCGGGCTCAATATTAAAGTAAACATCATCATCTGGAGGTTTTTCAGGAGGACGAGGAGATGACGGAACATTATAAAAATTAACATGAAATGATTCATACTCAAGAAGGGAAATAGAATCATCGTTAAGTAATTCTTCAAGAAAAAGAACATCCCCTTCCGAGTCATAGTCGTCATTCTCAATACCCGGTGGTATCGAGTCACCCGGAGCAAGAAATATATCGATATCCTCCATAAGAGAGTCGCTATCCTTGACGAGGATAGGAGATGAGGAGAAAGATTCGATAATAGCATCAGGAATCTTAGAATTAAGTTCTTTCGGAGAGTGAGGAGATGAATCATCATTCAACAAATTTTCAATTAGACGGTTATCTTCTTCCGTATCAAAATCGGCTTTAACAATTCCTGGTGGAATTGGATCGATAGGAGCGAGTTCACCGGCGAACTCCTCGATAAGAAAAATTATCGAATTAGCACGATTAAGCAAAGATTGTACTGAATCGGGTATGGCATGTAAGTGATCAATTTCTTTTCCCGGTGGAATAGAAATGACATCATCTAAACCCTCATTCTTAGAAGAAGAATCATAAAAAACGGGCATATCACATTCATTCTTGTAATTAGTTAAATCCTTGGACTCACTTGGGATTGGGACAAGGTTCTCAACACTAGACTTTATTACTTTGTCCGATTCCTTTTCAGGAATAGTGCTAAGATGCTCGTCCCCATACTTAGAGAGTCCTCGAGCTCTATGGTCAGTAAGACGGGTGTGATTGTAATAGGGGATTTCTTAAAAAATTCACTTACTTGAATAGAATACTCCTCGTCATCATCAGTATCATAGTAAATGGGAGGCTTTCAATATTGAGAACTAATTTTAGCAGCCTCCTCTTCAGCAATATTCTTTTCTTCCTGCTTTTTTTGAACGTAGTTATTTAACCTTTCACAAAGAGCTTGCAAAGCTTGAGGAAGTTTATCTTCAAGAGCAATTCCGCCATACTTTTTTCTTGAGGAGGTTGATGAGTGACGGAATATTGCGGGGGTTGATATTGGTCATAACCGGAAGAATTAGAATTATAGCAAAGATTAGGATCATAATAATTTTGATTCATCAGTTGACACTGATAACTCTTATGAGGACCCCTGCAATTTTCACAACAAAGAATTTGTTGTTGAAAATTAGGTGAATTTTGTGGAAAAGTATCATCAAAGTTTTTATTGTAGCAAGGTTCTAGCTCATAGAATATCAATTGTTGACATTGAAAAGCCTCATGAGGACCCCCACAGCGAGTACAACAAAGATATTGTTATGGAAAACTTGGTGAAGTTTGTGGAAAATTATTGTCAAAGTTTTGATTGTAACACGGGTCCGGATGAGAGATAAACGGAACTTGTGGTAGATCACCATTTGACTCAAAAGAGTGAGTTTGAGGTTGTGGAGGGTGGTCATAAGAATTCGGAAGATCATCAAAAGAGTTTGTATTTAGATCATCAATGAATGCATTTCCAGATTCAAAATAGCATATAGAACAAAATATGTCTGTATAATTTCTTCTACACCGCTCACACGAACACGGTAGACAAAATACCCGATCATTACTCATCCGACCTTTATAGATACAACAATAGTCGAGTGACGCCATAAGAATTAAACAATAGAGAGGGGTTAGAGAAAGAATTAAACGGATAAGAGGGTATGGAGAATATCTTTGGTTTCGATTGTTAAAAGTTCACGGTAGCTCTCTAGAAAAACGCACAAAGAAGCGGAGGAGCGGGTAAGCGCGAAGCGTATTAAAAACTTTCTCTTTTCGGGTCGAAGTTCGCAGGATCGACCCTCCTTATACCTCTCTTATAGTTTGTTAACTAAAGATGAGCCGAAACGACAATTAACAAACGGTTATTAAAATAAAAGAAAATAAGAATAGAATATAAAATATTTTTGTATTTTTATATAAAATAAAATGAAAACTTTCACGGGGAAAGGATCTTCAAGGCTCGGATACAAACAATCCTGAAAAAATCGCTACACCTCTCCCCGGTAGCGGCGCCATTTTGATGTTCGTTTTTATACGTATCAAACAAATAACCCTCAAACATATATAATATATATATATTAAAATACATATACGTAAGCAAAGTATCATACAAATTATTCTTAGAAAAAAATAATAAGTAATCAACACGGGTATCGTTCTCCTCGGTGAGAGGTGAATAGAAATTTACGTTAATGTCGGGAATTGAGCTTGATTGTCATTAACGAATTGGTTTTGGTTTCTAAATCTAAAAATGCAAAGGGAAAGCACACAAAAGCACGCTAATCTAAGAAATTAAGGCAACTTAAAAATCAAACGACATTTAAAGCAGTTAAAAACTTATTAATAACTAAAATAAACTAACTAATTAACTAAAATTGACTAATTAAAACTTTAAAAACTCAAAATGCAAATTTATAAAACCTAAATGTATTAAAATAATATTTGAAAAAAGAAATTGTATTTTTTTATGTTTATTTTATTTTTTATGAATTAAAAACAGATTTAATCTAAATAAAATATTAAAAAATAGTAAACTAATTATTAAAAATCTGGAAAACTTATGAAAAATACTTTGACTTATTTAAAATCTATGAAAAATGAAAACTAGAAATTTGGCTGAAAGAATAAGCAGATAAAAAGAAAATAAGCATGAATAAGCTAACTGAAAAACATGCATAAGAGGAAATGGAAAAGGAGTTAAAACAGAAAAGTCCCAAGGGCGCTACTGGTTAAGGCATTGGTGTTGTGTGAAGGAGGTCACAAGTTCGAGTCCTGTGACCTACACCTTGCTGTAAAAACATTTTTTTAATATTCCTTTTTGAAAAAGCTAAAAATAAGACAAAAAAAAGCAACTTTAATAAAAAGACTTTTGACAAAACTTATTGAACGACTAGAATTAAGCAAAAGATGACAGATGTTGGCTTTAAGATTTTTAAGCTATAAAGGCCTAAAACTGTTTTGGTCCTTTGTGAACTCATTAAGCAATAAGCACAATAAGCTGAAACAGATCAATTCCTAAACTAATAAGCAGTTATACAAAATTAAGCAAACAAATAAGCTAAAACAACTAGAATCATTAAGACATCAGACTGAACAGGGCCTTACACCACTACTTTCAAATAAAGACTTAACTCACAAAACACAATTAAGCTGAATAAGCAAATTTCCTAAGGAAAATAAAAGCTAGAAAAAGAAGATGAAAATGACAGTACATTACTTTTGGTTTTTGGCCTTTTTGAAGAAAAGTGACACTTTTAAGCTAAATTTAATACTCAAGAAAAAAGAAAACTACATAAGCTAAAAACATATGAAAACCTAAATTTAAAAAGCTCTAATGACTGAACCAATAAGCAACAGCAATAAGCTAAACGCTCTAAAAGACATAAAAATAGTAGACCTTAAAACAAATTCATAATGAACATTTTTGACAGATTTTAAACTAACTTTCAGGACACATAAGCTCCTAATATAAGCTAACAACTTAAAATAGATTAAGACTAATACTAAAAGAACTTAAATAAGCTAAATTTACAAAAATAAACAAAGAAATTTAGCTAGGAAAAGGACTTTAAAAGTATGGCAGACTACACTTAGGTTTTTAGCTTTTTGAGATTAATGACAGATTTAAAACTTAATTCTAAGACTCAAAAAGTTAAAAGATAAAAACTAAAACAGATGGAACTTAGTATGCACTAAGCTAAATCCAACATAATTAATCAAGAATTAAGCTATAAATCTACCTTAAATGAGCTGCATAAACAGCCCCTAAAAACCTTCAAATTGCTTAACTGACTTTGAATACAAGATCTCAAAGGGCATTATAAATTCAAAAAAGATAAACATTTGATGCAATAGAAGCTCATATAAAGCACAAAAACTACTCCTAAATTATACTTATTATAAATCTAACCATTAAGCAGTTTAGAGTAACTCAAATACTAGCAGACTTTGAGATTTTGACAAAACAACTTCTAAACTTAACATACCTTACTCTAAGCTTATCTAAACTATCCTAAAGACATAATTTGAGCTTATTAAAACTGACTTGATACCCAAAAGCTACACAAGCAGTCTTAACTAAGTTAAAACTGCTTGTGCCAAACACCTCTTTAAAACCTTAAAAGCTATTTTTAAGCTTAAACAGATTATTATAGCTTCAAACTATGAAAACAGATTAAGACCAAAGGTAAATAAAGGCAAATAAGCAAAAATATAGGAGAAATAAGCACAAGGAAATAAGCTAAGCCTATAGGTAGATTCAACTAAGGAATAAGCAGTTTATATGAAAACTAAATTCAGACTTAAACTAAACTACAAACTGAATGTAATAAGCAGATAAAAGACAAGATAAGCATAGATAAGAAGTTAAAAAATAGAAATAAGCAGATAAGCAGTGTAATAAGCTCAAACAGGAAATAAGACAAAATAAAGTAAGAGAAGAAGTACCTTGATCCTAGCTCAAACAAGGATCACAAATGCTCAAAGGAGCTTATCTACAAGCTCTAGCTTATCAGAGATAAGCTGGTAATAACAACATAAGCCCATCCCTTTCTGACTTATCATCCAATTCATAGCTTATTCAGTTGAATTGAGGAGATTTGAGACAAACAACTTATTCAGTTAAGCTTAAGGGGAGCTTAACTGAATAAGTATTAACTTGAGAGCTTATTGAGCTTATTAAGTAGCATTTAAGCACATTTTTAACCAAATTGCATAAAATTAAAAGCTTAAATTTAACACGAATATAGAAGAAACTGAATTTTATTAATACTAAAAGAGATTACATGCTTAGAAAATAAAATTACATGAATAAAAAGTAAAATAAGCTTGAAAATAAGCTATAAGCTACACCACTCCTACTCATATTCTAGATGCCTCTCTCTGTGTGATCTCCTCTTCTATTTATAGTGATGTGAGGAAGATTCTAGGCCTTCAGGAGCGTCTTCAACACCAAATCTGAGCCCTTGATTCATAATCCACCCGTATGAGCCCTTGGATTGTGTACATATCCCATCCACCAATCATTGTCTTTAGGATCACCAGCGTGGCATTGGCGTGTCAGACGTGTCAGGGGGAGTTAGCTTATAGAAGCATTTTGAGTGTGTGTGCATGTTGGGGTGGTTTTACCCTGCTTGCGTTGCTGTGTGAAAATGGGAGGGAGGAAAAAGATGTACAGGGATTTTTTTTAATGTGTTATAAGTTGTTGACTTTGACCGGGTATGGGATGTTGGGCTTGGACTTTTGTATTTGGGCCAGGATTAATGTTTAAATGGGTTTGGACTTGTTTTATAAATAAGGCTTAAGGTTTATATACTTCAAGTGATAATGGGCTGACCCGCCCCATTAAAATGGGTACGGGTTGGCCCATTAAAAATGAATACGCCTTCGGCTTCGATTTCTTGCACTCTTATAATCTTGTGCTTGGTTTTGTCCGTTTTGCTTCGTTTTTGTCCATTTTTGACATATCCGTTACCTGCACAATGCATTTGCCAAAACAAACGAATATAATGTATTTTTATGTTGTTTTCGCTCATTATTGGTCTTATTAGCTCATTTTAATAGGTACAAGGTATGTGTATTTAAGCACCTACCAATGTTGTTTTGAATTCACTTGGCTTTTGAACTACAACCCCTCTAGCCTTATTCTTTAAGTTATGTAGTTGTTGTACAGCAATGTAACAGCTTTTGGGTGTTAGCTCTTTGATATCTATTAGTGTATGATCCAGGATTCAACTCATCAATAGTTGTTATTGAAGCATTGGGCTTAGTAGCTTCAACATTAGTAGTTGTAACTACTTCACCAGCACTTATAACTTGATCACAATACTAACTTCCTTTCCAACAACTTCTTTTTCCGGCTCTCCAACATTTTTTGGTATCAAATTATCAGATTGTCATCATCACACATGACTCATCACAAAGTCCACTTCTGCATCAGTATCAAGATCATTAATTTTCCTCCTCTGTTTGATCATCCTCCTGGATCATCCTAAACTGACATCATTAGAGGATTCTACCCTGGCTAGTTAAACAAACCTTCTTAATCTCATGAGCCTTGGAGATTCTTAACTTCCTTCTCTTTCTCAATTGCTTGACTCTCTCTTTAAGCTAACAATCTCCTTATGCTTGAGTAGTCCTTGGGTACTTCTCTAAATCAAGGACTTTCTTCTTGTAGCTGGTACATAATTCATCAATTCAGAAAGTTGCATACTATCCTCACCACTTTGAGGTGGATGCATATGAAGGGTATAATATATGAGCCTCATCAGTGACCAGCTCTGTAGGACTATATCTTTCCTTTTGTTTCCTCCTTTGACTTTCTTTTTTTTGAGGTTTAGATGATGAACGTTTGGAAATAATAGGTGTGGAATGGAATTGGAAGGATCAGCTGAATCTTCACCTATATCATCTGAAGCTTGAATCATCATAGTTGGGAGATAGAGGTGAGAACCTCTTCTAGAAAAAACCTTTTCCTGGTCTCTTCATATAGCAAAACACCTCTTGGTGTGGGAAGGTATAACATAAACCCTTATGTCAGGTCATCCTCAACTTGATTAGCCAGGAAGACTTGACAAACCTTGGGTACATGAAGAATTAAACCCCACCCTCCCAAGTCTGCTCACCATATTGTCAAGAAATATACTTGGAAAAGTTGAAAATTATTGGTTTGTGGCTAAGACATATGATACAAGGCCATAAGTGGCTACTATAATTCATTCCAGGTTGTAGTCTAGCACTAAGGCATTGCCGTATGGTACGAATAAGAAATTTCCATTGGGATAAAAATAAGCTTTATAGAAAGTAAGCTTTTGAGTAAGATTTGCATACCTCATTCTTTCCAGTTCTGCAAAAATTGTAGCAGTGGGTAGACAATCTATTCCTTCAGCATCATCCAGTTTAAGATTACTCCTTATACTAGTCTTAGTGATGATTACCTTCTTCTTGTCTATTAGGGCTTGTATTTGTTGTTGACCATTAACGATCTTAGCCTTGGCAGATGCCTAGAACTATTCAATACAGGTAGTATAAATGGTTGGATTAACCGTTAACGCATATTGGACATAACTTGCATTCAGGAAATCAATAATCTCCTCAAACCCATCACTTTCTTCTAGTTTCTCTAAAAACACAACCAAATTGTGAGTTTCAGTAAACTTAGGGTTCGACATTATTTTCGATTTTGATGATGAATGATAAAATTGAGTTAGAGTTTATGATTAGAGAGTATATCAAGGTGTAAAATCGATCGAATGAGTGATTGAAACCCTTAATCGAAGTATTTATGAAATCACCCTCAACAGCATTAACTTGAACTGACAGCATTAAGTTAAGCCTAACAATATTAACTAACCTAGCAGAAGCAAGTTATGTCTGACAGCATTAACTTATGCCTAACAACAGTAAGTGTATGCCTAGCAGCATAAACTAATACGGGCATCAGTAAATTAAGCCTAACAACAATAACTTAAGCTTAGCAACATTAAGTTTTAAGCTGAGCAGCATTAACTTTAAGACACAAGTATTAACCCCAATTTCTTTCCAAAAAGCATTTCCATCATCAATTTTGATTCTCACAAGCTCTCTTTCTGTTTTTAATCTCTCAATATCTCTCATTTCTTTTTCTCACCAATTCACTCTATCTGTTTTTATATCGCACAACTCTCTTCTTATTTTTCAGCTCACTATATCTCTCATTTCTTTTTCTCACCAATTCACTCTATCTGTTTTTGTATCGCAAATCAAGAGCCCTTTCAGATAGTTTGGTACAAAATTCCATCAATTCCTTTAGTTTCATGTTGTCCTCCCTACTTCCAAGTGTGTTAACTCTTGAGAGAGGTGGATCATTAGACTGTTTAGATGCAGCCTCAAACCTAGTTTGAGCTTCTGCACCCCCCCATGGTATCTTGGCAACCCGGGACCTACTACCTGAATCAGTTCCATAGAGGAAAAGATTCATTTAAGTGTTTTGCCATGGATTGGGTCATTTTTTATATTCACCACTGTCACTGCTCTATTCTAAGCTAGAAAAGGAAGAAGCAGTAATGGCAACCCTTTCCATTCGTCTTCACACTCTGTTAATGACAGTCTCATCTGCTACAAGGTTAATAGGTCCACTAGACTCAGATATCTCAGTGGTCTTTTTGGCTTTCCTAATTTTTTTGTTTTTGTTCTTTTTGGGTTAGATAAGATGGACTGTAATTGGTTCAGATTTAGGTAGAGTACTAAAAGAAACTAGCAACATTAAGAATACTTACCAGTAGTAAGATACTCGAACATCATAAACTTGAATTTCATCCTTAGTTGTTATTCTATTTCATTTCATACATTCTCTCATTAATCAAGACTTCATAATTAACCCCCCTTCAATCAATACTTTAGAGGTTAAGCATTCCAATGCACGCAATTAGATATTGGAATTTGCCAACATCAAATGCTTTTGTAAGTAAGTATGCAACATTGTGATATGTATGAATCTTGGTCATTTGAATAAGCTTCTTTTTATTTGAATCCCTGATGAAGTGATGTCTGATCTGAATGTGCTTAGTCTTTGAGTGAAACACTGGATTCTTAACTATGAAGATTGTGCTTTCATTATCAATGAAAATCTTGGTATTCATGAAGTTGTATCCATAATCCAGCATTTGATTTTAAATCTGGAGGACTTGTCCACAACAACTAGCAGTAGCTACATACTCTGCTTCAGTAGTAGAGGTGGCAACTATAGTTTGCTTCATGCATTGCCATAAAATCAATCTACTTCCAAGAAATTGGCAACCTCCTATTGTGGATTTCCTGTCTAAACTAGCACCAGCATAGTCACTGTCAGTATAAGCTTCCAAGTCAAATGATGAGTCCTTAGAATACCAAAGGCCCAGTTTAGGTTGACCTTTCAAGTATCTAAAGATTCTTTTCACAGCATGAAGATATGAACCTTTAGGTGTGACTTGAAATCTTGCACAAGCACATACATCAAACATTATATCAGGTTTAGAAGTTGTTAAATACATTAATGATCCAATCATTGATCTGTATAAGTGAACATCAACATCTTCAGCTTCTGCATCCTTAAGCAATGACTTAGAGGTCTCCATGGGAGTACTTGCTGTCTTCACAGTTTAAAACCCAAACTTCTTTAAAATTTCCTCCACATACTTGTCTTGGCTAATGAAAATCCCATCATCTTTCTGTGTCACTTGAAGTCCTAAGAAGAAAGTGAGCTCACCCATTAAACTCATTTGAAACTTCTTATGCATTAGCTTTTCAAACTTCTTATGCATTAGCTTTGCTTCTATGGAAAAAACTCACTTGAAGTCCTAAAAAGAAAGTTTCCTAGTTAATATTGCTTTACATCTACATATACTTGAACTAGTAGGATATCACCTTTGATCCTTTTAATGAACAAAGTCTTATCAATCTGACCTCTCTGAAATCCATTATCCAATAGATAGGTAGATAAAGTCTCATAACAGGCTCTAGGAGCTTGATGTAGACCATATAATGCTTTTTCTACCTTATAAACTTTGTCAGGGAACTCTAGATCTTCAAACCCTGGAGGTTGACAGACATATACTTCTTCTTCAATTTTTCCATACAGAAATGAACTCTTCACATCCATCTGGTATTCAACAAAGTATTTGAAGAAGGCATAAGCTAAGAACAGTCTAATTGCTTCAATCCTAGCAACTAGAGCAAAAAACTCATCATAATCTATTCTTTCTTTTTAAGTGTAACCTTGTGCAACCAGCCTTGCCTTGTTTCTAATTACAATTCCTCTCTCATCTTTCTTGTTTCTGTACACCCATTTTGTTCCAATGGCCCTCTTGCCATAAGGTAAATCCACCAATGTCCAAACTTGTTGTAATTTGAATTGCAGAAGCTCTTCTTGCATAGCTTCTATCTAGCTTGGATCGTTTAAAGCTTGGATTACCTTCTTGGGCTCTTCCTGAGATAGGAAACAAGCAAACAGACAATTATGAAGGTCTTCATGAGTTTTCCCTTCATAAACAACACTAATAAATCCTTGTTCATTTATCATTCTTCTTGTCTGTACACTAGACTGTATATCACCAATCACTTGAGCAAGTGAATGATCTTTATGAATTCTTGTATTTGGAGTAGAGGAAATTAGATATGTGGTAGAAATGTTGCTCATATCCACTTCTGTTTCATCACCAAAGAAATCATCATGTGTGTCTTCAAGTGGAGTAGTATTAACTATTGGAGTACCAGTATTAATATTTAGACTGTCAGTATTATCATTTGTACTGTCAGTATTAATACATGGCCCAACAGTATTAACATCTTGAGCACTTTTCTCAGGCCTCTCTTGATTATTAATTTCACTATCATCATTCTTCTTTCCAATATCATTAGAAGGTTGTGGTTCATCATTGCTAGCATTCTTTGAATAAGAATAAAATAGTGAACCATCTTTCCACAGTGGCATCAAAATGAAGTTTTGGCAAGATCATGTCTCCTTACTAGAGTGACTTGCACCAATGCTTTCTTTTGTACCTGCAGAAACATTAGAGTTTGTTCCTACAACAACTGGCACATAATTCGTTGATTATGTTAGAACATAAATATCAAACAGCCACTTTGGTCCAACACCTGCAATAATAGGCTTATCTTCCAAGAACCTAACATGCAAGTTTTCTTCTACTTTCCTGGTTCTAATGTTGTATACCCTAAAAGCCTTACTATTCAAGGATTATCCAATAAAGAATCCATCATCAGACTTTCCATCAAACTTGCCTAAATGATCTAAGGTATTAAGAATGATAACATGACACCCAAATGGTCTCATGAAGCTTAGAGCAGGTGTTCTACATCTAAACAGTTCATAAGGGGTCTTGTTGTGAAGCTTGACTACTAATACCCTATTATGTACATAGCAAGCAGTATTAACTGCTTCAGCCTAAAATATAGTAGGTAACTTAGAGTCAGCTAACATGGTTCTAGCAGCCTCAATTAGTGTCATGTTTCTCCTTTCAGCAACTCCATTTTGCTGAGGAGTTCTAGCTACACTAAATTCCCTCTTAATGCCTTTCTTTTCACAAAACTCACTCATAACTCTATTTTTAAACTCTGTTCCATTGTAACATCTGATTATCTTTACTTTCTTATCAACTAGATTTTTTATTTGAGTTATAAAGCTCTTTAAAATGTCACTAGTTTCATCCTTAGATGCTAAAAAGAACACCCAAGTAAATCTGCTATAATCATCAGTGACAACTAAGAAGATCATTTAATCTCTTATTTGTTTAGAACATGATCTAGGATGAATTGGCGGAATATTCAAACGTTGAATCATTGTTATTACAAGGTTTTTCATCATCATCACCTAAGATACATGACTACTACAAGCCCCAATCTTACCTGATCAATGGTAAGACGGTTCAACACAAGTTTGGTCATTTTCAAAAATGTTTTGAAGGTAACCTTCTTGCAAGGTTATCCTTAAACAATGTTTATTAATATTTTTAAAATTTATATGGCCTAGCCTCTATGCCTAGCATTGATTTCATTCAAGAGTGGAATTTTGCAACAAGACAAGTTTTAAACTCTCTTTAGGAACAATTTTCTTCATTTTACAAACATTGGGACATGTTGTTCTTTCTGGAACTTTAAGTTAAACCATGACCTACTTCAGTCTAACTTAAAAGTCAGGAGATAGAATAAAACATCCAGTGTTAGTAAAAAGAACATTGTTCTTTTTATCACACATTTGTGAAACACTAAAAAGGTTAAACTGTAACTCCTTGACAAAGTACACATCCTCAAAATCAAGCGTACCAGTTTTAAGAGTTCCTTTACCAGTAATTCTTCCTCCTTTAGCTCCTCCCCCAAAGGTAACATATCCTCTATCAAATTCTTTGAAGTCTAAGAGATAGGACATGTTCCCTGTTATGTGCCTTGAGCATCCACTATCAACATAACCTTGATCTTCTTATTGTGGATGACCCTACACATAAAAATAAGGAAATTAGTTTCCTTTAGGGACCCAAGCCATCACTAACTTGGATCTGCCTCGTGCATCAACATAATTATGTCTCTTGAAAGTAATTGATGTACTGTTAAGTTTGGTAGGTCTCCAAACCCAACATGCTGAGGCCTTAACAGCATTAACCTGATTTTTTCTGACATCATTAACTATTGTTGTATTTGGCCTAGCAGTATAAAAATTTCCCTTAGAATTATTAATTTTTTGACTCAAATTTTTGTTAGTTAATGTTGTTCTTGTATAAAAGGGCCTCTTTACAGTTGATTGTGCTGATTTAAAAAAATATGACATTGATCTAGCACTATAAACTGTAGTTTTGGAATAGTATTAACTGGCCAAGCAGTATTAAGTGTTCTTAGGCCATTTTTCATTAAAACTGCTCTTGGAACCATATTCCTTTGAGCACTAGGGTGAGCCTTTTGAGCAGAATAATTGTAATTCACCCTTGTATAGTTACTCCCATATACCACCCTTTCCCTTTGATGGTAATTGCAGTTGGTCTGCAAATGGTCAAAACTTCCACAAACAAAACAAGCTTTATTATACATCACAAAGTCACTTAATAGTTGTTGGGACTTCTGATTATTCTAGTTTTTTTTATTTCCCCTAGGACCTTGTGATTTGTACATTTCAACATACTTAACTGGTTTCCTATCTGGTTTTTCTTGTTGTTTAACAAATTCTATCCTAGTAGGAAAAACAGTTTTCTTTTCAAACTTATCAACATCTGACACTAACTCCTCAACCAATGGAGCACCAAGAGATTTCCTAACCTCATTAGAAACATTTTCACTAACACTCTTACTAATCTTAGGTCCATAACTTAAAAGAATATGGTTTCTGGGAGTAACTATACAAGGGTGAATTACAATTATTCTTGTAAAACTTTTTTGTTGATCCCAACTTAAGATCTATTCTTTAGCTTGTAAAGAGTATGTTACCTTGGATAAATCCAAAATAACAATGGTA
>BQNB010062306.1:0-36131 GCA_026074375.1 Tanacetum coccineum | reverse complement strand
AAGTTTTTGTTTTTATAAATTTGACACACATATTTTTATGTGTTTTTTTTCTTTATCAGATTTCTCCACCAAAATATTGTCAATTTTAGAAGTATTTTAAGCTTTTTAATTAAACATATATTCAAAAATAATAAAATTTTTAAAGCATCATACCTAATAAGGAAAGATTCTTTTTTTAAAAATGCAAAAGTCCTCACTTTTCGTTTTCCTTTACTAAGTAAAAGATGTTTGATTTTTTATTTGTTGAATATTTTGGTTCTTGTGTTGTTACAGTGAAAAAGAATATGCATCTATACCCATATAATAACCATAAAATGAGTTTCATGATAAAAATAAAAATAGTAATTTTAGTTAGAATGTCGATTCAGGCTAGCTATCAAACAGGCGAAACAAAATCAATCAGGGCTTTTGAATCATTCAGAGAACAAAATCACTCGGCACTAAATCATTTTACTTTATCAAAATTCTTCAATTAAAGAAGAAAACAAAATAATTAATTTGAAAAAGTATGATCAACAAAAGCTGTAGGTCTAGAGTTAAGGTATTTACATACATGATAGAAGGAGAGGCTACACTATGATGTCCCGTGAAAGACACATGTTGTTAAGCAACCCATTGGTTGTTCACTTGTCGTGTTTTGTTTTCTCTGTAGATTCAGAAGTGTCATCCTGTGGATTGCTTTAAAATAGTTCCTTTCGAATGTGGGGTTTATGTTGGCCACTTGGTTCAGCTCCTTTTTCGTGTTTTCCTGTTTCGATTGGATGTGGAGGTGTTGATTGCGGTTTCGGTGTTTCTTCCTCTGTTGCTGTCAGTTGTTGACTGGATGTGGAGGTTTTGATTGGGTGTGCATCATCTTGTAGAACCATGGGTTATATATATTACATATATATATATATATATATATATATATATATATATACATATGATATATATATATACATATGATATATATATATATATATATACATATGATATATATATATATATACATATGATATATATATATATATATATATATATTGGTTGCTATCACTTGTCGACATAGCAGGGCTGTCTCTTGGAAGAAGTACTCAGACCAATACCACAAACCATCGGGACGACGACATTTTGTTGGCTACTGGACGACCGACTTAGGAACCAACTTCCTTTTAGTTCTCATTTTTTCACAAACAATTAGATATCACCTTATACAAAATATTGGTATACTAACAGGTTTTAAAACTAAATTGTATGCGCAAACGCTACTACACCACATACATGAACAACCCGAACAAACAGTCACAAAACTAGTAGTAAAAGCAAACAATTCTAAGTACAATAAATCGCATGACGCAACTGAGAAGGCAACAAAACAAAAGAAACAATAATAAGGGGGGGGCAACAACATAAAGTAAGCAACATTCGTATCAACGGATAGTTGGACACACCAAAAGATCGGTAACCAACACACAGAAAAACCTAAGAAACATGCAAGAAATCGCAGGAACTAACACTAAAATAAAAAAGACAAGAAGAAAGTGAAAAAAGTACGCAAAGAAGATAACGAAACGCAAAAAAGTTGGTAGAAAATGATTGGTAGGAAGTCATCCAGTACGTAGTTATGATAGGGTCACAAAAAGGGGGAAAAAGGAAAGAAAAAAAAAACACCGCTGGATACGGGCCAACACCACTGGGCCAAATGTAGCCAACTCCAAAACGACAGCAAGGGTGGTCGTTTTTGTAATGCTCTTTAGGTTTATATAATTTACACGACCAGTATTCAAGTTGTTAGCATATTCAGATGGTCCCGCTCCTTTGCTCTCATTGTTTGCACTTTAGTTGTTCCTTCAAAATTTGAAGCTGCAAATGTGCCAAAAAAAACACATCAACAGCTAGCTATACAACCTGCATTTTAATAGCAGCCAAACAACAGAAATTCAAGAAAGCCCATTTTACATTTTTCTTATTTATCACAGATTACCTTTTTTGCTTCTTAGCAGTTGAATTGTTGCTGAAGTTGTTTTTGGCTTCTGTGAAGTTGAAGTTGAAGCTGGAAGGTGTTAATGTCAATGTGCCGAAGTTAGTCCAACACTAATCAACAGGAGTGCCATTAGTTGACTGTAATCCTCAATGGATTTAGGGACTGTGGAAGGATATCACGAAGATCATCCTCAGTAGCAAGAATAACCATATCACCATCTTCATCAGCATAAGTCATTGTAAACACGACATTAGAACCAAAGCTCAAGAGACGGCGAATCTTCTCCTTCAACATAACAATGTTAAGGGAGAGTGCATTGCCATCAACAGATGCCAATCAGACGCCTAAGTGTTCCCCAAACTTAACTACAAAAATATCAAAAATATATATAATTATATATATATCAGCATTCAAAATAAAGTTGTCCAATAAGGCAATAACACAGGTGAATATACAATATACAGCCAACATTTGTATGATTGTATCAAGATGGAACATTAACCTAAGGTCTTAAGTCTCAAAGAATAATTTCCTCTATAGATAAGAAGAGAGAAAAAACAGAAACACAAACAAAAACATATATCCGCTGCCAACGTCTGTTCTGTTAGGTTATAATGACAGGGCTTAGGAAATCACAACAACACCCAATTTATTCCTCTTTCGAACCAAACCATTTTAACCTTTTGATACAACTTTTACATATGCATCGCGAAGCTAAGCAGTATGAAAGTTACGTCGCACCATATGCATAAATTATAAGGCCTCAAGTATATGAGCAAGTATTTTGGAAACATATGACCATTGCAGCCTATTACGACGTACTATTTCCTAATATGACCCATTTTAGCAAAACGAAGTACATAATTATAAGTGGTCATGGCATAATACTCGCTATATATGTCATCATTTAATTATTTATCATTTCTCTTAAATGCCATCATCACACATTGATATTTGACAAACGATACTTTCAAACACTCAAAACTACTTATCTACTTAAAAAAACACTATACGCAAATTAGCACTTAAAATAAGCTTATGAATTATCTCGATACAATGAGTAATCAGTTATTCATAAATTAAGAAATAATATGTGGATTACAATAACCTATCAAAAAAATCGTAAATTTGAACTATGTAGATTGAATCTGTATTTATCACAAATCAAAATAAGCAATTCTAATACACATACGTAAGTAACTATACATTCATGAGAATATCATCAAAACTTAGAATCCATATAAATCATGGGATCAATATAAAGTTTACCTTAACAAAATGATTCCTAGGGGCTAGTGGTCCAACAATGCTAGCACCTTATGGATTTAGGCCTAAGTTAATGCAACTGTGGTCTTAAGCTGGTCCCCTAGTGTCTAATCTAAGGTTAAACTTTCGTGTTTAGAAAGAATCATTTGGTTTAGTTGTCACAAAATGATACCCATTTGTCCACTTTTTCAAAAGTTTGTATGCGACTGACAAACCCAGGTTAAGCCCCTATAATCTCGGCCATTACGTACTTGTGGTAGATCTTTATTTCTAACCAAGCAACGGCCACAGGTTCAAGGTGATAAGCTGTTTATAAGCCCAAAAAAAGATAAAAAGAAGCTAATCAAAACACCAACTCTAAACATTGACACCAATAGCCAAACCTATGAAGATCAACATACCTTTTAGTGATCAGAACCCAATAAGCAGTTTTTAATAAGCAATCCTAAACACCCCCTTATTCATGACGATGCACTACCCCAGATAAAAACAGTGCATTAATGCCACAAATGAAACTCATTTATATATCTAAAAAGGGAAAAAGGCTAGAATTGGGTTTTGTGCCACTTGAAAAATCCATATACAGTTTCACCATTTATATATTACAGCTCATCCTGGCATTGCTCATTATCTCAGATTTTTCCGTGTCGCTTACAAAATGCTCTACCAAACACCCTTATATTCTTTCAGTGACATTAGTAATACGTACGCCAAGTTAGTTATTGCATGTCAGTGGACAATATCACAGGACCCAAATACACATTATGCATAAATCTAACACAATGCTAAACAAACGACACTGATCACCCTTATTAAGGTAGTAGTAAAAAGGAACTAACCTCTTCACCATGAAGACCAAGATATAGATGCCTTAAACAAAGCCTCAACTGTGGCAAGACCCCATGTTTCCTTTGTGTGCCTGCTGTATGTAGGCACCGCTTGCAAGCCCATTTGTAGCAATTTTATTTCACAGTAACTACAATACAAAATCAAAAAACTCAGTGCTAAACGATTGCAGTATAGAGATGTAAGCATATCAGTTTAGAATATTTCAAATAAGAAAAATGTTTACAACGATAATAACAGGTAAATTAATACATGAGGTGCATTTTGTCAATTCGGCATATAATCTCAATTCAATATAATGCGAGTTTTCGCTGTTTTGGTATGCAATACAGTTTGTAGATGCCTATAGTTTTTTTTAAACAACTCTTTGGTTTGTTACATATAATTAATTGAATGTTACAGTAGTAATTAAATGCTAATTATAATAATTCTAAAAGATAAACTTCAAATGTGAAAAGAGGTAATAAATGTACTGCATCATCTTAACAGTGAAACCAATCTTTTTAAAGAGGTTATCCAGGGAAAAGGAGAGGTATTAAAAAAGACACTTGATCTTGGAGCCTTTAGTTTTATTCCTTTAGTGTCAGGTAAATTTATAATAATTTGCTCTTATACATCTCTAACGTCTCTACATCTTTACACATCAATCATATTAGATTATTGTACCGTGAAGTAAAAGAGAAAAAACTGTCGGTAAGTAACGAACCGGAATGCACCTTTTTTTTGAAATAAATCGGGCAGGGAAAACCGGTATTGACATTAAGGATGCTTGTGTTTTCCACATCGAGACCATCATTTTAATACCAATTGTTAGAGATCTTAGGCCTAACATCTCACAAAGTCTAACATATAAGCCCAACTGAGGTTTCATCCTAAAATCAATTGGTGATAGGAGTAGCCCACTAAGCTTATATGTTTACTTTGAGATTATAATTCTACCGATGTGGGATTGGGTTTGCACACCCAACAGTTGTATAATTATAACGATGATAGGGTTTAGATTTAGTTAAGGATCTGATAAATAATTATGGGTTAACGAGAGGTATGCTATATACAACTTTCAAGGACTATTTTTGCAACATATGTAAACTGGCGGGACACTTTTGTAACATTCTGTTACACAAAAGTCTATAGATTTAACACGTGACTGTTTCGGTAATCTCATATTAACGCCATGGACCTTTTTACAGTTTTTTAAGGATTGTTGTCGCAAAACAAATAAAACACAAGGATAATTTATGCCAAAAACCAAACGTAAGGGACCATTTTTGCTGCCTTTCAAGAATTTTCAGAAACTATCTTTGCATTTTAAGAAATGTTTTCGCAAAGCATATAAAACACAAAGGCAGTTTTGCCAAACACTAAACTGCAGAGACCAATTTTGCCATTTTTTCAGAATGTTTACTCAACAGTAACCTTTTGTGAGAAATGTTAATATTAAAAATTGAGTTAATTGCAAAGATCGTCCTTGTGGTTTGGTCAAATTGCATGTTTCATCCGTATAATTCGGAAAATACTAGTTGCTAGTAAATGCTCCTATATTTTTATCCATGGCGTTTAAAGAAAATATAAACGATAGTTTCTTGTTGCCAAACAAGCATCGCGTATATTACTTTAAACAATAGTAATTGCTAATTACTTCAAAAACGTGTTTTTTAGTGTAATATATATTACTGGGGAAGCTCTTTACTCGAAAAAAAATGAAAAATGAAATGGGTATTTGCAGGGAATTTTGAGTAGTAACCGTTTTTCCCGCCAAAAGTGCTTATAACAGAAGTTTGACTTTCAGCGTTCACTTTCCAACTTTGACTTTTTGTAACAGGAAAAAATTTCGCCGAGCAGGATTTTTATAAAACATAAAAGGAATATATATAATTATCCCTTAATTTAAAACAAATTAAACCGAGTTAACAAAGGTTGTTGTTGTTCCCTAACTCCATAGTGGACGAAACAGCGTCAAAAACTGTTGGTATTATAATCCAGCAAACCGGAATGTTTCCATATATCTTATATTAGCCTTATTTTGGAAACAAAATTCTGTAAGCCTTCGTTCATATTTCTTATTAATTAACTTTCCATATATCTGTTAATCTGTTGTATTACTTTAAATCTTTAATAAACCGACATTAGTTAGAAGCTTATAAATAAACAAGCACAGTGGAGTAATTCATACCATTCATTCACATTCAATATTATTCTTGATCATAATCAAAAACCTACTTTAAACCCTAATCATCACCTTCATAATCATCATGATGATGAACTCAGATCATCATGCAAGGGCACATGTAATCTCCTCACCTGAATACAACCCACAAACCATCATGAATTACTATTCATGTGGTGTTCAAACAGGAACATGCACCAATCCACACGTTAAAAACAAACCTAAATTTCGTAATCTTGATAGTTTTTATCAGATGGGTGGTTCCAAGATTAATAAATTCAAGAAATCCAAGAAGAAATCTGAGTCTTTTTCGAATTTTGATCATGTAGCGGGTAGTCCCAAGATTCAAGTATGTAAAAAACCCGCGAAGAAATCTGAGTCTTTTTCGAGTTTTGATCATGTGGGTAGTCCCAAGATTCAAGTACGTAAAAGACCCGTGAAGGAAGCAGGGTCTTTTTCGTGTGTCGATCGACCTCAAAAAAAGATACGTATTGAAGGTGTGGAAAGTTTAGATTTTGATCAGAAAAGTGATAAAGATTCAAGTATTTGTGAATCTGGAATGAAGAATGAGGTGTTTTTGTGTAATAGACCCATGAAACAGATTCAAGATTTGCAGAAATTAATATTGTGGAGAGGGGGTGTTCTTAGGTCGTTGATTGAGAATAATATTGTGGAGAGGGGTTCAACAGTGTCGTATTTATGTAGAAAAGATGGCAGAGTTATGAAAAAAGGGCGGGTTTATGAAGATGGGATTAAGTGTGACTGTTGCGATCACATGTTTTTGCTCACAAAATTTGAACTTCATGCTGGAAGTACCAATCATAGACCTGCTGCTAATTTGTTTTTTGATGATAAGAGGTCGATTTTAGATTGCCAGACTCAGTTACAGCTTGAAAGTGTGTTACCAGCGGATGATGATAAATCCACAAAATCATTAGATTATGTGACGGATACCAATGATGACTATTGCTCCTTTTGTAACAATGGGGGTGAGTTATTGTTATGTGATTCGTGCACATCTTCGTTTCATTCGACTTGTAATGGATTGGATTGTGTTCCTGATTCAGATTTATGGTTTTGCCCTGCTTGTGTGTGTCAGATTTGCCATCATCTAACTTGTCCATTTTTGTTGTTATGTGTAGTCATTTTTTTATTAAAACATAAACCTTTCGATTTTTATGTGTATTTAATGGACTAAAATCCTACGTGTTATATGATATTAGAGCACTAGCTATCATGTCTCAAGCCGTTTGCCATCTCAGCATCTCACTTTTTAGTAGATAACGTATTTTTGGTAAAGAAAGTTGTGTGAAAAGTGATTAAAATGAAGTAATATATATGGTGTTTAGAAATAGAAAATTGGATTTTTTTTTATTTTTTTTATTTTTAATATAGCCCGTTTGGAAACGGTATGCACTTTTTTTGTCTTACGCCACGATACCTTGTTCTCTTAGGTACTCCGCAGTAAATTTGGATGAAATGAGAATTTAAAATGCATAAAACACATATAATTTTTTCATAAAAAAAATTAATGTGGCATGCCAGTTGACAGATATATCTTAAAAGGCTCATGTTATTTGTACCCCTCCTGAAAAGCCGTTTGTACCCCCCCTGTTTTTCCGGTTTTTTTTTTTTTTTTTTTATAATTTTGTTTATATTATAAAACAGTGAAACGCAGAATGCGGAATGAAAATTATAAAGTTTAACAGGTCAAAAGTATGAAACTGTGAAAAATTACGAAACAAAAACTGATAAAAAACTGCACTGCACTGTAAACTGGGAGACATAAAGTACAAAAAGTAGTGAACATATGTACTTTATGGTGAGCCAGGGGGTACCAACAGTAGCACCCATCTTAAAATAGCTAGAACAAAATACGAAGGGCAAGAATGATATGATAGGGGCCAGTCATGGAAGTGGTTTGTAACATATCAGAAAAATGTACAATAAATAGTACAAGCATAATAAAGCTGTCTTATTCTATTATAAACCTTGACATACATTCAATTCTACATTGGTGAATTCAATACAATGCCACTTTTGTCATCAAAATTGATCATGTTTAGTAACACTAACATATGATTAGTTTCAAGGTGTAAATTTTCTGTCACCTCTTTTCAGGTGCCATATTTTTAAATAGCCTCAACGGTTCAGTATTCACAACTCAGCTCTTGTTTCTAGGTCCTCTTCGGGCACTTCTTGTTGAGCCGGAGGGCTAACTACCTTCTCTACCGGGCTCACGTCTTCACCTAGTATTTTTGACGTAAATCGTCTTGCTTCCAGATCAAGATCGGGCCACTCGGTTACAATCCTTCTGGCACCCTGAGTTCAAGAATATGCAGTTAATGTCAGGAGACAGCTAGTCAGACATGGGGTACAACCTAACAGACCTTGAAAGATATTTGAATGCGCGCTTTAAATTCAGTTTTAAATACCTAGAATCAGATAAGAGTTGTAACAAAATAGACCATAAAAGATAGCATTTGAATTGCCTTGTTGTTTATAGGTGTAGTGTAATAATAAGAAATTAAAGTCATCAATAATAACTTGTGGGAAAAAATCTGACAGTTCTGTGAAATAGGAGTAAAAGATTCTCAAATAAGGTTAAAAAAAAGAGGGTAAATAGGTAAAATATAGATGAGTTTGTTGGTATAAACTTACTTAATTACTAAATCAGAAATAATATATGTTTATCCAAACATGTTTATTCTATATCGTAATGATCGCAAGTGCAAACACGTAAAGCAAAATATGACTGACCTGAAGCTTTGGTTCCTTGGTCATCGGATTGTTGCAAAGATCAATGGTTTTAGCACGGGATTTTGTGGAGTTGCCACACCAAGACTCGCACCACAGCCATTCTTGTGGGAGCGAAAAGATTGGTACAGTGTGCTGTGCGTAGTTCGGAAGATCCTGAAAGATCAATTGGGTTCTATTAAAAGTGATTCACAGTAACAAAATAGATTGAAAACTCACTTGTAAACTAAACAATTTGGACACATTAAGAACAGGTTGATTCGGCTTTTGTTAACTCCTCTTCCCAGTAAGAAAGACATTCATTTCCAAAAATCTAGCGGGTCAAATGGACAAACTTAAAAAAGAAACAAGAGGCAGATTAAATTTTTTAATGCATACAGCCTCATAATCTGCCTTATTACAAGAAAAGGGGAAATGAATAGCTGATTAACGTAATGCTATACTTTTCTAATCATATCTAACATACAAAATATAAGTCAAATCTTTAAAATTGGGCAGCAAGTCCGAATCTTGCACATTTTGCCATGTAAAATTGGCGATCTTAAACATAATTATAGTTTTTGGTGGTTGTGAAACGTGGCAGGTTGTTAAAACTGATACTGGGGAAAAAGAATGAAAAAAAAAACGCGGAGAAATGGAAGTGACACTGCACTTGCCTGGTCAAGGTTAGCGAGACTATTCGGATCTTTGCTAAGCGTTTCATAGAACACTCTCAAATTGTCTCCGGCTGCAGTTTCTCGAAACTTGATCCCAAAAACTAAATCCGTCCATATCCCTATTGTTATCACAAAACGGGGTATATGCAAGAGGTCTTCCTTTCAAATTCATGTTATGGGTATGTCACAGTTGACAATGTTTTATAAAGAACAATCTGGATCTTACCTAATATGATACGGTCTTCCTCGTAAATGTTCCTTCCAAAAACCCTACACAAAATTGAAAGGCATTTGTGTGATTTAGACATTGCTAAAGGATCTCTAAGAGGGTAATCCAAATGCTAAAATTAAAAAAGAACTTATAAATGTTACTACAAATCACAGTATTCAACTAATCAGTTCCAAAACGCAAATCCAAACACCCCAAAATAAGGACACAAATTCTTGTGCAGCAAGGCTCCAAGACTCGCCCATGAATAAGATGTCAGGGAAATAAGAAAACTTACTTGTTTCCAAAATCTAAAACCGTCCATATCCCTATTGTTATCACAAAACGGGGTATATGCAAGAGGTCTTCCTTTCAAATTCATGTCATAAAGTTCTCCCATGTCAGCCCTAACGATCTGATCCGCATCAACAAATATAACCTATAAAAACAAACACACGTTATGTTTAGTGAATTCCCAGGTTATTGCTCGTTTTGTAGTAGAAGACAATACGAGTTTCCTCTAAAATCACCTTCTCAAGAGAAAGGGGGAAAATGACATCAAGAAACAGAATTTTATATGCCCAGATAATTCGTTGTTTTTCTTTCTGCTTATGCAACCAACTAGGCCATTTATATGTAACCAATTCATACTCAAAACCATATTCTTGTGCCATGTGTGGAATCACGTCCTGCATGAGAGCAATAAAAAAGATTTAAATTTTAAGGAAAAAGGTAGTTAGCTTAAAAGAGGAAAGAAACGGAGAGGAACAGAACCTTAAACTGTGGAGAGAGGTAGTTCTTTATAAACCAGAATTTTACTGGACGTTGTGTGTTTTTCAGAACACTTAGAATCATGATCTTGGTAAATCGTTCGTACCTGCATAAATGGAAGACATTTAATAGAACCATAAGAAGGTAATGTGACGGATTCGACATAGGAGTGTCTAAACTTAGTTACAAAAACAGACGATATTAAAATCTAGTTAAAATAAATTTATTAAATACATTAGTTAGTAGTTACGTATAAAAAGTGGAGAACAAAAGAGTTCACAGGATGGGCCCAACCCACCCATTATGCCACCTATAATCAAAATTCACAAGGAGCAAGATTGAAAACAAATTACTTACAAGTGTCCAGACGCAATAGAGAATATATTAATTGTTTTACCCTTTCGACCATTGTTTAGATTCTCCTACAAAAAAAAAAAAATCAATCATTTTACTAACTGAAATGTACATGAGTACTAATACAGCATTATGTTACAAAGTACTCACCACTTTAGTGCTTACACTGTTCTTCGACTGTCCATTGCCGCCAATAAGAGAAGAAGCCCATTTCAAAATATTAGAATTCCAACTCTCCTCGTCGCCCTGCAAATATCAACAAAAACTGGCTTTAATCATGCACTCATTAAATGATAAAAAAATATATATTTCCTTTAATAATTAATAGACAAAACGTAACTTGTTTCCTGGAAGAATCGTCATCATCAGAAGGAATGAGTAATCTTTCATGTTCTTTTCCCTTTTTCTTGACCACTCCAAGATGAACTGGTTTTCCTCGAAGGTAGTCTATGGTGATGCGCTTTGTCAAGTGCATTTCTTGACCGTCTTGAAGAATGTAGAGATCAGAACTTCGACCTGGTGCTAGTTGTAGGTACCAAACACCGGGTGACACTTTCATTTGCCAATAACCCAAATTGGCCATAACAAGAGTGTCAACTAAATGGGGATTCTTTTTAGTTCCGAGTATCATTTGAAGGCCTCGTGGTGGTTCATGATCCTTTTCTGAGCAATGGCCTGGTTATATAGTTCATTGATTAGAGAATATAATTTGAATTTAAAGAATTTGGAAATCAATTTAAAAACGCACACCCAACAAGCCCTTAACCAAACCAGTTATTTTGGTGCAATCTTGGGATATTTGATCTAATCCCGGTTCCAGAATTTCAAGCCAAATCAATCAGTGGACAATAGATAATTAGCTTTATCTATCATAAGAGCAAACTTGACCTAGTTACAACAGATAAATGACGTTTTAACTTGTGTGTAATGTTACTTTAAGGGGTTTTTTCATTTCCATTCAGTATTATTAATGTATTATAAGATTTAAGATATTATAAGCATTTAGAACCATCGAACTGAACCAGCTTTACCTGTCAGAACGAGAGCTTCAAGTTCAAAAACTGCTTGTAGCGTCCTTGTGTCACCAAGGTTCTCAAGTAATATATTGTCAAGATCATGGCTGAAACACCCGTAACCAAAAAAAATTAATGAAGTTACAAAAGTGGAAAATAATAAATGTTTAAGAGTTCAGTAGACTTACACTGCAATGACAGGTTCAACAAGCCATGATTCAGGAACATCAAGATTCATGGTTAAGGTTTTAGATAGTGGCATATTTGCGAAAAATGCTTTGGGGCCATGTACTGTTGAATCAGTGCTGCTGAAGTCATCCTAAATATCCGCACAGAAACTAAGGAAAGAACTAGCTTTCAAGAATAGATGAATTAACGGTTGCCATGAACAAGAACTATACCTCAGATGGAATAACAAATCGGTAGTAATTTTTCAGTGGAAGGTCCACAAGGGAACTCTGTCAAGAAAACATTGAACACGTTTAGATATATTACGGAAATTAAGAAACTCGACAAACAAACTACTTGCCAAATTAGATTAAGATGCCATTGGAGGGAACTTTTCATTTGAAGACAGACAAGAGAACAATATCATGGAGCAATCTAAATTTTTTTGGAAAATGTTTCTTTATAATCAGGTTTTAAGTTGGATAAAGAACTAACCAACGGGTTAAACACGAGCCTCATGCTTGGCTGACTGCATTTCTGTATGATTCGAAGAAGTGATGATATTTTTTGACCAGAAGAGCTCAAAGGATCAATAACAGCATCTATATGAATGGTAGAATTTTCACTACCAAGAACGACACCACTGTAGTCTGCACTCAACATCTCAAAACGAGCACCTTCAGAGCTTCTATCCCGTGTAGACAGTGAAGATGTGACAGACATAATTATGTCGCTCATGAATTTGCTGCATAAAACATTACACAAGTAAAAAAGTTACTTCAACACTACATGAGTCTCATAATCATTATCAGACGAGTAAAATTCTAGTAAATACCCGTATGTCTTTATGCAATCTATGTAGGGCGTCATAATGGGTAAGTTGAGCAAGTTGAGTAACAGGTCAAAATAAGCTTCAGGTTAAAACGGGTTATGGGTTATCTTAGGTAAGGGCCAACTCACTGACACTTCTATTACAAAAACTATATAAATATACTATTATGATAAAAACAAATTAATATTTCTGTAAACCGATTTATGTTAGTAGCATAGATTTTGATCAGCTAGGCTAATTTGATCCATATCTTTTTTAGCTAAAACTATTAATAAACCCGTTTGACCTGTTAGAGATCAAAGATAACAATTCAAACCTCAAACTTGCTAAATTGTGTATATGCGTGTGTGTATATAAACAAAAAAGAGTATAAGCAAAAAAAACCTCATAAGCGTGTCTGGGTCCACATTCTCCCACGTCACCTCTTCGATGATGTCAGCTACGTGCTTTACTCTTTGCTTAAGTTCCACAGATTCAAGGAGATGCAGATCTTGGCTTAAAAATGTTACAGCCTCAGGGACACGAACCACCTATTTAACGCCAATAAGGTAAAGGTACAATAGGCTAATCCACATTCCAAATTAAAATATAAATTATAAACAGTGAAAATGAAACACACCCTTCCGTTAGTAATAACCGCATTAACGCCTTTCTCGAGCCCAACTTGCCCATGCAGAAATTGACCCACCTGCACATTATATTGAGAATGTTTAATACAAATACCTACGACATGTTTTTTGCTTTTAGATGTTTATTACATTTTCCAAAATGCTGCAAAGTTCAAACTATAGTGTTCAAAATTTTGCAAATTGCAAGAATGGCTAAAAATATATCTGAATTCTTTTTCTGTCACATATAAACCTTTAACCAGGTAAATCTAAAATTTTAAAAAATCAGCCTAGTACAGACACTCGCATAAATTCAAAACTGAATATAAGCAATTATAATTTATATTATCTTGAGAAAGAAAATCATATAGATTCTATTGTACCTTCTTCAAATGACTTGTAAACTTGGAAACGGAAAATTCTGAGAGAGCTGACATAAATCCTTTAGATTGTATTCCACTTGCATCAGCAAGTTCCGATATCTTATCCAGAAGAGCTTGACTGCTTTGAGAATCTTGCGAAGACCCATAAAATGAGCATAGTTGGTCCAGAAAGTTTAATACCTTCTTCTTATGACTGAAATATAGAGCAATTATATCAACAATCAGACGTTTTTGAGTCACGAGTGAGAAAATGAAGAGATTTGAAACAAAGCGTGCAGATATTTAGCTAAAGTTAAAAACAAAACTGACCTAAATGAGGAGGCTGTGATTTCAAGAGCCTTCATTAAGATGAAACTATTTGAATCAGAATCGAGATCCGAGTTAAATAAAAAGCCCACACGAGCACTCGCAGAACCTGCCATCTGTAAAAAACCATTAGTGTTCTTACTGAAACCAGCTATATGGATAATAACATGACCAATTGTTCATCGAAATGCAGCTTTAATACCAAATATACATTAAACATAACAAGAAAAACATGATAATTGCAGCATTTTTGTGTGTGGCATAATTCAAGCCAAATCACCAAGTTGCAAATCATCTACTGTATTACTTGACTAATAATCACACACTTGCAAAATCTGGCCCCGTCACTGAAGTTATGTGGATACATGAGAATATAATATGAACCACCACAACGGCTTATCACATACAAACATAGGCATAGGTTTTAACAGCTTGCAAGGATTTTATTGCATAACCACGAAGATTTACATCTAGACATATTCTAAAAACTCAATTCTAACAAAAAAATAAAAAAACCTTTAGTAAAAGAAACAAGAGAAGAGACGTCAAAGTGGTTATCATTAAAACTTTACCAGATATCGTATTCCCTCGTGAAGTAACTGGACTCCTTTTCTAGACGTGACATCAACAGCAAGAAGATGAGTCACGGGCTTCAAGTCATCAATAGCTGAGTAACGCATAAAAGGAATTAGAATTCACGAAAACGTCAATAGTATACAAGCAATCAATGTGGGTACCAACTAAAATCTTACTATCCAACAGAGTTTAAATACTCGATATTACTTAGCAGAGATTCATCGCCAACAATTGATGCCGTTAACGAAACAAATTTAGGCTTTGCCTTGTCTCCAACAATCTGTATATTGAACATCAAATGGACTAAATACAACATAATAAATCCCGAATTCCATTGATTAAAATATGTGGGTATGATTAAAACCTGTGGGTTGTAGCGCTGAATACCACTTTCAGATAAAAACTTGTCCAGAAATGTCAGTGCGAGAATTAATCTGCCCATAATAAACTTGTTCCTGGATTCTTGGGAGCTCATCATTCATTGCACTCATTAAGGCATCCTGAAGAAGTAATAAAGCACATGTGATTTATGTCTTAAAGAGAACTACAATCAATATTAATATGCTGAGGTGGCAATTTCGACTGATTCACTTATGAACAGGTCAAATGGGTAGACATTCGCCATTGTATTTCTGTTGCAAACAACCTACTGAATAGCTTTACTCGAATAATCAAAATAAGCAATTCTAATACACATACGTAAGTAACTATACATTCATGAGAATATCATCAAAACTTAGAATCCATATAAATCATGGGATCAATATAAAGTTTACCTTAACAAAATGATTCCTAGGGGCTAGTGGTCCAACAATGCTAGCACCTTATGGATTTAGGCCTAAGTTAATGCAACTGTGGTCTTAAGCTGGTCCCCTAGTGGCTAATCTAAGGTTAAACTTTCGTGTTTAGAAAGAATCATTTGGTTTAGTTGTCACAAAATGATACCCATTTGTCCACTTTTTCAAAAGTTTGTATGCGACTGACAAACCCAGGTTAAGCCCCTATAATCTCGGCCATTACGTACTTGTGGTAGATCTTTATTTCTAACCAAATAACGGCCACAGGTTCAAGGTGATAAGCTGTTTATAAGCCCAAAAAAAGATAAAAAGAAGCTAATCAAAACACCAACTCTAAACATTGACACCAATAGCCAAACCTATGAAGATCAACATACCTTTTAGTGATCAGAACCCAATAAGCAGTTTTTAATAAGCAATCCTAAACACCCCCTTATTCATGACGATGCACTACCCCAGATAAAAATAGTACATTAATGCCACAAATGAAACTCATTTATATATCTAAAAAAGGAAAAAGGCTAGAATTGGGTTTTGTGCCACTTGAAAAATCCATATACAGTTTCACCATTTATATATTACAGCTCATCCTGGCATTGCTCATTATCTCAAATTTTTCCGTGTCGCTTACAAAATGCTCTACCAAACACCCTTATATTCTTTCAGTGACATTAGTAATACGTACGCCAAGTTAGTTATTGCATGTCAGTGGACAATATCACAGGACCCAAATACACATTATGCAGAAATCTAACACAATGCTAAACAAACGACACTGATCACCCGACACTGATCACCCTTATTAAGGTAGTAGTAAAAAGGAACTAACCTCTTCACCATGAAGACCAAGATATAGATGCCTTAAACAAAGCCTCAACTGTGGCAAGACCCCATGTGTCATTGTCGTGCCCTGCTGTATGTAGGCACCGCTTGCAAGCCCATTTGTAGCAATTTTATTTCACAGTAACTACAATACAAAATCAAAAAACTCAGTGCTAAACGATTGCAGTATAGAGATGTAAGCATATCAGTTTAGAATATTTCAAATAAGAAAAATGTTTACAACGATAATAACAGGTAAATTAATACATGAGGTGCATTTTGTCAATTCGGCATATAATCTCAATTCAATATAATGCGAGTTTTCGCTGTTTTGGTATGCAATACAGTTTGTAGATGCCTATAGTTTTTTTTAAACAACTCTTTGGTTTGTTACATATAATTAATTGAATGTTACAGTAGTAATTAAATGCTAATTATAATAATTCTAAAAGAGAAACTTCAAATGTGAAAAGAGGTAATAAAGTATGCATTCATCATTAACAGTGAAAACCAATCTTTTTAAAGAGGTTATGCAGTAAAAGGAGAGGTATTAAAAAAGACACTTGATCTTGGAGCCTTTAGTTTTATTCCTTTAGTGTCAGGTAAATTTATAATAATTTGCTCTTATACATCTCTAACGTCTCTACATCTTTACACATCAATCATATTAGATTATTGTACCGTGAAGTAAAAGAGAAAAAACTGTCGGTAAGTAACGAACCGGAATGCACCTTTTTTTTGAAATAAATCGGGCAGGGAAAACCGGTATTGACATTAAGGATGCTTGTGTTTTCCACATCGAGACCATCATTTTTTGAAGTAGCTAATAAATAATCTTCATGCGTACTCCCGCCATTACGTCAAACCTTATCGACATCAAACACCGGTATTTGTGACACGCGTCGTTCCGGAGAAATTTAAGAATAAAGCAAAGAAGCTTGCCTAAGAAGTAAGAAAGCGCATGTTTAAAGAAATGGTCCATAAATAATACAAATAAAATTTTAGGCCTAGCTTTTAAAAAAGTACTTGTTAAATATGTCCACTTGAACCACTACTCACACATGTGTAGAGTTTATCAGTTGTTCATGATCTTGAATCGCTAGATTTGCCCCCCCAGAATGTGCGTTTATTAGCTTTTAAAAAAAAAAAATCATAAAGCTCATAAGCCAGAAAAATAAGCTTAAACAAACACCCACTTAAAAAAGATTAAACACCAACAAAGCTCAAAACACTTTACTATGATAATTCGATATCACGTGATGGCCTTGAAAACGCAACGCAACCCGAACAATCAAATTACCCATAATGATCAAACCAAAATCAATGAGTCTACTATAATTTCAGCTACAATGTGGTAAAGAAGTTATGTTCATACGATTATATCATTGAAATAAAACAATTGGATTCTAAGTCCTCACCTTTGAATTAAAGAGGCGAAGCATTTGATAAATGATATGGTTTATCATAAACTTACCTGAGGCAAAGCATTTACCTAACCCACCACTTGAAAAACAATTTGCAGACTAATTTATAACAACTCATACCTTTAATCTTAGATGCAGATGCTAATCTTTCCTTTCTGATGAAAAGCCTCTTTTTGTTCATAAAAGGTTGCTGCCTATTAATAATGAAAAAAAAAACCCAAAATCATTAAAAACAATAAAAGAGATCAAGACTGTACAACAAACTAATATTAGGGATTAAGAGTTTTATATTTTCTTAGGATGCAATAAAAGGAAAATACCCGAGGATTCATGCCGCTTGAATCACTGAAGGTGGCAATGAGTCTGCTATGCATCCGGAAGATTGAATCTTATAACAATAAAAAGGTACAGCTTAATTAGGGTGTATAACATCTTTTTTGACCTCGCCGGATTCCTTGCTACACCATCATACATAAGAAATCGGCCTTTTTGTGAATTTGATCAAAGATATGAAAAAGAGTGTGTGTGGATGAAAGATTTGTATAATAAATTTGGTGTGTGTAAGTGTGTGTTGGGGCGGTGGTTTTGCTTTATCAATGAAGGAGAAGAGGCAGGAAGGAAACACGTGTTTGTTTAATAACTCTCATGTGTCCCGGGTATATAAGTATAATCTTTAATAAACCGACATTAGAAGCTTATAAATAAACAAGCACAGTGGAGTAATTCATTCACATTCACTATTATTCTTAATCATAATCAAAAACCTACTTTAAACCCTAATCATCACCTTCTTCATAATCATCATCATGATGATGAACTCAGATCATCATGTAATCTCCTCACCTCAATACAACCCACAAACCATCATGAATTACTATTCATGTGGTGTTGAAACAGGAACATGCACCAATCCACACGTTAAACACAAACCTAAATTTCGTAATCTTGATAGTTTTTATCAGATGGGTGGTTCCAAGATCAAGAAATCCAAGAAGAAATCTGAGTCTTTTTCGAATTTTGATCATGTACCCAAGATTCAAGTATGTAAAAAACCCGCGAAGAAATCTGAGTCTTTTTCGAGTTTTGATCATGTGGGTAGTCCCAAGATTCAAGTACGTAAAAGACCCGTGAAGGAAGCAGGGTCTTTTTCGTGTGTCGATCCACCTCAAAAAAAGATACGTATTGAAGGTTTAGATTTTGATCAGAAAAGTCATAAAGATTCAAGTATTTGTGAATCTGGAATGAAGAATGAGGTGTTTTTGTGTAATAGACCCATGAAACAGATTCAAGATTTGCAGAAATTAATATTGTGGAGAGGGGGTGTTCTTAGGTCGTTGATTGAGAATAATATTGTGGAGAGGGGTTCAACAGTGTCGTATTTATGTAGAAAAGATGGCAGAGTTATGAAAAAAGGGCGGGTTTATGAAGATGGGATTAAGTGTGACTGTTGCGATCACATGTTTTTGCTCACAAAATTTGAACTTCATGCTGGAAGTACCAATCATAGACCTGCTGCTAATTTGTTTTTTGATGATAAGAGGTCGATTTTAGATTGCCAGACTCAGTTACAGCTTGAAAGTGTGTTACCAGCGGATGATGATAAATCCACAAAATCATTAGATTATGTGACGGATACCAATGATGACTATTGCTCCTTTTGTAACAATGGGGGTGAGTTATTGTTATGTGATTCGTGCACATCTTCGTTTCATTCGACTTGTATTGGATTGGATTGTGTTCCTGATTCAGATTTATGGTTTTGCCCTGCTTGTGTGTGTCAGATTTGCCATCAGGGTCAACCTAGTAATTTAACAAAGGAAGGAGATAGCAAAGATAATGATTTAATCAAGTGTGCACAATGTGAGCATCACTTTCACATTAGTTGTATAAATAAGTTAGGGTTTCAAGTGTGTGCTGATTATGCTAAATGGTTGTGTACGGAACATTGTGAAAGAATATATTTGGGCCTTATGGAGATTCGTGGGAAAGTGATTCCGCTAAAGGGGAATAATCTGAATTGGAGTTTGCTTAAGTACGATGAGAATGATACTGACGTGTACGAATTGACAAAAAGTTACAGTAAGTTAATCAAGGCGTTAGATGTGATGCACGAGTGTTTTATACCTATGAAACATCCCTTGTCGGATAAAGACATAATTGAAGATGTGATCTTTAGTAGAGCTACAAAAAGGTCAAATTTTAAAGGGTTTTACACTGCTGTTTTGGAGAAAAATGATGAGATCATAACAGTTGTAACACTGCGGATTCATGGTTATAAAGTGGCGGAAATTCCATTTGTTGCCACAACATTCAGTTACAGGAGATTAGGGATGTGTCGGATTTTGATGGATGTGGTCGAAAGAATGATAAGAGGATTAGGGGTTGAGAGAATTGTGTTGCCGGCGTCTACAGACAAGGTTAGTACTTGGACTCGGTCGTTTGGGTTCAGTGAGATGACAGATATTGAAAGACGGGATCTTGTGGAATGTATATTTCTCGAATTTCTGGGTACAAAAAATTGTCTGAAAAAGTTAAAGGAAATGTGAACATGTTTGAATCTTTTGTAAAAGTTATCTATTGGAAATTGTTGTTATAATGAAAAAGCATTTTGTTTAAATTTTGTTTCTTTGTGCAGATTTTACTTTCCCTCTTCGATTTGAGATCTAATTTAGTATAAATACCTTATTCAGTTATTCATACACTTTGGATGTTTTTTTACTAGAAAAAAGTAGAAAACTTATAATCAATATCATTGATGAAGTACAAGCTTCTTAGAGGTGTTAAAACTGGTGGATCGGATCGGGTTGGGGTAACGGGTCAAAATGGGTTACAATGGTCACCATGAGACATAACACAGTCTGTCTTTTGCAATCTGTGAGTTGTGTCAAACGTTGGTAAGTCGTTAGGTGCTTAAAAGTTTACACACTCATTAACCAAAGTTGAAACTGCTGGTCTATCTTTGTTACTGACCTTTAAGGAAATCAATCAATATAACACATGGTGTCAAGATCAGTCGAACTCGGAACCACAGTAACCAAATAATAACTGGTTCTAGAGTAATCTCATACAGTGACGAAACAATGGTTTTTGGTAATGTTAAATTCATTCTTAATCGACTTTGGTAAACAATGGTTTGCTCACAAAAAGACTAGTCAGACCGATATCTTAATTGTTTGGTAAATCATGGTAGGCTCACATAATTTACTTTCAAAGACGTGTGTTAGTGGTTAAACACTTCTGAACTGTTGATCTTTGGCCATTTTTGGTCCTACCTTTGTTTGTGTTTTTGACATGTGATTTCCGATAGCAAACATTGTCTTTGAGTAGAACATATACTTGAATTTTGAGTTTAATTTTCGGTGGTATAAGTTCTCACAATTTTTTTTACCATCTAAATGAAACGACTTCGTTTATGTAGTTTACTAAACCTCTCCCACATAGCAGGAAAGTAAAACTGAAACTAGTTATATAGTTTAAAAGCTTCGCACATGTTACTGAATGAGTTGGACGATATTTTAAGTAGTATTTTTCTTTGGTTTCAAAGCTTCCAACAAAAACGACTAACGAAGAAGATCAATTTAGGATGCTCAAATGAATATAAGAGCCAAATTCCTTGTTTATATTTCTATACCTGCATTTGATTTGGTATGTCAAAAGACACCATGATACAGCAAACATTGTCTTTGAGTAGAACATATACTTGAATTTTGAGTTTAATTTTCGGTGGTATAAGTTCTCACAATTTTTTTTACCAAAACGGAAATTTTTTACCAACTACACCACTTAATCTCACATGTCTCCAATAAGACTTGAACCCATAACCTCTAGGTTAATGGGCCACTCACACTCCATTGCTTTGCAAATAATAGTTATTAGCAATATAGCATTCCTTTTTTTGTCTATAACAATCATATTTTTTTAATGCATATGATCTAACTTAACAAATATCACGATTATTCGAAAGAGAAGATAGCTCAACTCCACTATTTACATCCACATTGCATTCAAATTTCGCCTCTTCGTCTTTACCAGCAAATACATCCACCTTCTTCGACTTTTTTTCATCTTTTCTCTTAGTGTCACTAGACAAAGACATTTCCCACTTCCCAAAACCATGTATGTTGTACAGAATTCTAATTGCAACTATAAGTATTGACAATACAAACGAATGTGTAGGAAGCCTAAACTCGTTAGCTGACAGCCACATCTCAGATGGCATAGACCACTCGTATATACGGCAAGCATGAGGGAGAATAGTCTCAACTGGAAGAGATAACTGTCTTAGATAACGGGATGCAATTGCATAGAAATTGACTGGAGGTAATTCCAGTCGTATAGAATTAGCAAGAGAAGCTGCTAATGATTCCATCTTTTTAACTGAATAGCGTGTATGGGTCTGAACATACGCCTTGAACTTAACGGACAGGCCCTAGAAAGGGTTCCAATTTGTTCATCGATTTCAACAAAAGCAACAAAATAGGGAAGCTTTCCTTCAAGTGCCCACTTGATTATATCCGTTGACAAGATTGGCTCGCGTGCCAAATGACACACCAAGAAAGAAATTACTAATGAGTACCATAAAGGTATTGCCTTCCTAACAGAACGGTACCATATCATTACAGATCGTTTACCAAGAGAGTTATGAGGTTCAGCTTCATGTTTAGCCGTAGGCCCAACACCTTTAATTTCCCCTGAAATATGATAAGTATCCGATTAACAGGAGTGTCAAAATAATTTGCAATATGAAATTTCCATGAACATCAACAAAATATTTGCAGGGTTCATAATATAGTAGCATTTCTTTTTTCCGAGGTACAACTAAGGTAATTAAATACCTTGAGATTCTGATTCCTTAATAACCTCCTTGGCCCAGTCATCAGCGAATACCTCCGTTGATGCCACAAATTTTGACCAAATGGGCTCTACCAGGTCAAGAATTACGGGGGACACGTTGAACTTATCAACTAAAGCCTTGATCTGTAGTTCAAGCATTATCTGTACTCCCATCACATATCTCATCCTAATTTCTGAGTAATAATCTTCCTCACGCAATGTTCTAGATTCTCTGCGAAAATCAGTGGGTTCAGAGGGACCACAACCATCACCTGCTTAAGCATTATTCTCTTGGGTTTGCAGAGTCTGCCAAAATTATGAAAGGGGTTTGGATTGCGAGAGTTGTTCGGTTTTAACAGCAGGTAGGCGCCTTTTAACCAAGCCACCTACATTCTCTTGGGTTAAAATGTTTTCTTCATTATCAATAGCAGTCTGCACGATTCCGTAAGCTTGAGCGCTACAACATTGGAAGTAATAAATACCTCCATCACACTCAGCCTCTGTAGGGCCACATGTTTTGCATATCAAACGCAATCCATTAGTCATCTGATATGAATCGTTGTTAGTCAAAGGTGTTAATTTTCATTTAACTATTAATCAATGGTCAATAGTTAATTATGGTAGTCAAAGGAGTTAATTGCCATTAACTTTTAGTCAATGGTCAATAGTTTATTTTTGGTATTAATTTGGGGAAGAAGTAATCTGCCCCTATATATAAGGGGGATTACCTTAGGGTTTTGGGGAGTGAAGATTTCTTGTTTTATTTTATTCTTATTATGTAGGTTATGTAGGTTTACTTTTGTTTATCAATTTATCTACAAGCATCCGATTTCGGTTGCTATTTGTTTCAATTTACTATTATCAATTTGGTTCATATCAAATTGGTGTCAGAGCTATTTCGATTCTAGGGTTTCAAAAAAATGGAACAGTTTAAGATTAATCAATTGGAGGCGAATCTGGAACGGTTTAAGATCGATCAGGCTGCAATCAACTCAGAGGCAGCGAAACAACGGGATTTGTTGCCAGCAATGATCGAGAAAAACAAGGTTGAAGCAGATCGGCAATTTGCTGAAATCATGAATGCTCTTAAAGCCCTACAACCACCCACCACCCTTCCCGCCGCTATCCCACGCTTCGAAGAAAATAGTGGGCAAAGTTTCAGTAGCGTCAAGGTGGAGAAGGAAGGGAAAGACATCGGATTTCTAGGTGCTCTTGTCACAAGTTCAGAAGTTGCTGATGGATATGGTGGGGAAAAACTACCACAAACAGCAGACAGTATGCTTAAGAATTTAAATTCAGAAGACATTAGTACATGCATTAGGTCTCCGGAATCAATAAACAACCAAGAGAGCAGGATCACGATTGGGGAAGGAGATCAATCACGTGTACCGGAGAAGAATGTGCCCTCCCATGTTCCAAGAAAACAACAATTGGGTGGACTGATTTTTGATGCTGAAGTGAAAATTCCTGTTCGGTTTGATTTAAGGACTTTTGAGGGGCTTCATTGTGATCTAGGGAGGGGACACGAAAGAAGAACATGGAATCCATGGATTATTTATCATCAACCAGGAAGAAACTGGAATATCGTGTTCCAACACTTTGAGCTTCTTGATGACCGACATGCGAAGAGAGCACTTCAAAGGAAGGTTTGGGATCCTGGACTTGCTCGCCGCGACATTTTGAAGCAACACCTTGAGGACAAGGTGGTTTTCCAGGGCGCGGGTGATGATATGAATCGTTGTTAGTCAAAGGTGTTAATTGTCATTTAACTATTAATCAATGGTCAATAGTTAATTATGGTAGTCAAAGGAGTTAATTGCCATTAACTATTAGTCAATGGTCAATAGTTTGTTTTTGGTATTAATTTGTGGAAGAAGTAATCTGCCCCTATATATAAGGGGGATTACCTTAGGGTTTTGGGGAGTGAAGATTTCTTGTTTTATTTTATTCTTATTATGTAGGTTATGTAGGTTTACTTTTGTTTATTAATTTATCTACAAGCATCCGATTTTGGTTGCTATTTGTTGATCCCTTTAGAACAGATCTTACATAGCTTGTTAAAGATTAGTTGTATTGGATAGATCCAAGACAACTATAGTAGAAACTAAGATTGAGAATATCACAAACTATGTGGAATCTAGTTTGCAATACTAAGAAGAACAATGAAACAGTAAAACAAGATCTTTACTAAACTTTCAATATGCAATGATCGAGAAAAACAAGGTTGAAGCAGATCGGCAATTTGCTGAAATCATGAATGCTCTTAAAGCCCTACAACCACCCACCACCCTTCCCGCCACTATCACACGCTTCGAAGAAAATAGTGGGCAAAGTTTCAGTAGCGTCAAGGTGGAGATGGAAGGGAAAGACATCGGATTTCTAGGTGCTCTTGTCACAAGTTCAGAAGTTGCTGATGGATATGGTGGGGAAAAATACACAACAGCAGACAGATAGGGCGCTAATGATTTAAATTCAGAAGACATTAAGTAAGCATTAGGTCTCCGGAATCAAATTAAACAACCAGAGAGCATGGATCACGATTGGGGAAGGGAGATTCAAATACGTGTTACCGGAGAAGACATTGTGCCCTCCCATGTTCCAAGAAAAACAACAATTGGTGACTGATTTTTGATGCTGAAGTGAAAATTCCTGTTCGGTTTGATTTAATGACTTTTGAGGGGCTTCATTGTGATCTAGGGAGGGGACACGAAAGAAGAACATGGAATCCATGGATTATTTATCATCAACCAGGAAGAAACTGGAATATCGTGTTCCAACACTTTGAGCTTCTTGATGACCGACATGCGAAGAGAGCACTTCAAAGGAAGGTTTGGGATCCTGGACTTGCTCGCCGCGACATTTTGAAGCAACACCTTGAGGACAAGGTGGTTTTCCAGGGCGCGGGTGATGATATGAATCGTTGTTAGTCAAAGGTGTTAATTGTCATTTAACTATTAATCAATGGTCAATAGTTAATTATGGTAGTCAAAGGAGTTAATTGCCATTAACTATTAGTCAATGGTCAATAGTTTGTTTTTGGTATTAATTTGTGGAAGAAGTAATCTGCCCCTATATATAAGGGGGATTACCTTAGGGTTTTGGGGAGTGAAGATTTCTTGTTTTATTTTATTCTTATTATGTAGGTTATGTAGGTTTACTTTTGTTTATCAATTTATCTACAAGCATCCGATTTCGGTTGCTATTTGTTTCAATTTACTATTATCAATTTGGTTCATATCAAATTGGTATCAGAGCATTCATGATTTCAGCGAATTGCCGATCCGCTTTAACCTTGTTTTTCTCGATCGTTGCTCGCAACAAATCTCGTTGTTTCGCTGCCTCCGAGTTGATTGCAACCTGATCGATCTTAAACCGTTCCAGATTCGCCTCCAATTGATCGATCTTAAACTATTCCATTTTTTTGAAACCCTAGAATCGAAACAGCTCTGATACCAATTTGATATGAACCAAATTGATAATAGTAAATTGAAACAAATAGCAACCGAAATTGAATGCTTGTAGATAAATTGATAAACAAAAGTAAACCTACATAACCTACATAATAAGAATAAAATAAAACAAGAAATCTCCACTCCCCAAAACCCTAAGGTAATCCCCCTTATATATAGGGGCAGATTACTTCTTCCCCAAATTAATACCAAAAATAAACTATTGACCATTGACTAATAGTTAATGGCAATTAACTCCTTTGACTACCATAATTAACTATTGACCATTGATTAATAGTTAAATGACAATTAACACCTTTGACTAACAACGATTCATATCATCATCTCTGCAATCAATAAAAACCTTAAACTACTATACTTAAGATAAACATAAATAAATGGATTAGACAACTGCACAATCATTATATGTTATCAAAAAAAGACAAGCATGATCACGACTTAATAATTAAAAGATAAGATACTCAGAAGTCTGTTAAAGACTTCACTGGTCAGCTTTTTGGAACCACTTTCTCAAAGTTCTCTCCAACTCCTCCAAGAGAGCCAACTCCTCCAAGAGATGAATCTAAAGGGAAAGGTATTGCTACTGAAGAGCCACCAAAGGATATCATGCGTTTCATTGAAGAAGGAGGCTCAGTTCTGAAAATGCCAAAGATAAAATCCTTCATTACCCTAGAAGGAACTCTTTCCCAATAAGAGTTTTATAATCAAATCAAGGAAATGAAAAGGTGGGCTGAGTTGAAAGATCAAGAGAAGAAATCAGATGAGTTAATGAAATTACTAAATCCAGCTACCATCAAGGCTCAAGCTCTAAAGTGGGAAGAGCATGAGGAAAAGAAGGCAAAGATGCTAAATGAATTCAACAAATGCATCTCTGAAAGGACATACCCCTTGCCTATCACCAAGATCAGCTATGTTGTCAACTCTAGCAAGACTGCAACAATAAGGATCACCAGAGATAAGGACCCTTTAAACCTCAGAGTCTACCCTAACTTCAAACTCAAAATGATGGGGTTTAGTGAATGGCTGGAAGTTCATGCTCTGGCATCAAAGAAATTAGGCAAATCATATGATGTGTTACTACAAAGTCTGATGGCAAAATTCCAGTGGGTCCTCAACCAGACAAAAAGACTAGGACTCCCACCACCGCTTGAACTTGCAACCTTTGGATTGACTGCTGAGGAAAAGAAAAGGAAAAGTTTAGAGTTCATCAAAGAGGTCTTTGTGACTGAGGATGTCAGAGTTGATGGGATGAACAGGAATCTGATTCCTCCTCCTGGGGTTGTGCCAATTGATGGGCTTGTCATCGAAGAACCCGAGTCAGGAATCTTTTTCATGAATAGGAATACAAATATAGCCTTCCAAAGAGAGAGTGAGTTTCACCTGACTCCAACTGTTCAGCTAATTCGGATCCAAAATCAAATCAGAGTTGACTCAGAGATTGCCAATGAGATGTTCAGAAAGATGAACTATGTAATAGAGGTCAGGGATGATTGTATAGAGGCTAGGGAGACTGTTGCAAAGAACTTAGATAATTTGGGCTAGTATTGATGTAATCAATGAAGTTTCTTTTGTTATATTTTCTGTCAAAATTATGTGTAAGAGGAAGCTGTGTACTCACTTACAATAATTTTTTACTTAGCATAATTTATATTCAAATAGGGGGAGATTGTTGGGCCGATTTAGTGCCCAGATTTAAACCGAAATTAGACTAAGTATTAAAGAACCTCTAAGTGATGAAACTCAAAGGTTCTTCCATAACCTTTGAGTTATAGGACTCAGAGGTTATGAAGAACCTCTGGGCAATAGGACTTAGAGGTTATGAAAGGACTCTCTAAGAGCAAAGCCTCAAAGAGCAACGTCAGACGTATTCAAGTCAAAGACATCATCAAGGAAGTCTAAGATCACTTGAAGATATACTCGTCAGCTGGGATGGATATCAGCTGGTATGTAGAAGGAATACGCTGAGGTTCTAAGGAGAGTCAGAGGTGGCAATACTCTGACTATCTTGTTACCCTTTGAAGAAGAACAAGCTGAGCTTAAAGATTGTTCTCTGATGAAGGCGGGAAACTTAACAAGTGTTTATGGCAAGATAAACATTGATTTAAGTTAAAGCATGTACCTAGTACGAAGTTGGAAAAATTAGTAAACAGTTGGCAGAACTGTTCACTAAAGTATGGGCGGGTAGTTTCCAAGAATGGACATGCATTAAATACCCCGTACCTCGTCCACTAGATTCTTGATACGTTGCAACTACCCCCACTAAGGACGCAACCTAGTATTAGTATAAATAGAGAATGTTGTAAGGAGTAAATGTTATTGCTTTTATTGTAGACCTCTGATCCTATTATTGTAGACCTCTGATCCTATCAGCTGGCTATACAAGTTCGCTTGTAAACTTGATACTCTATCAAGTTTACTTGTTCAAAGGGTAACCACACATTGTCATTCAACCTGTGCGATCCATAGCACATTGTAATACTTTGATTCTTAATCTATAAAGCATTACACGATTGAAAAGTTATTACTTGTGTTATTTACATTAGATAAGTGTTATATTCCTTATAGACGTGTTAATTAGGACTTTCAGCTTGAATTAATTAGATTGTATGCTACATCACTATTAGGGGAGACAAGGCAATGCAAAAAGTGGCTTGAAGGTTAAGGAATATGAGCTCTACAAAGAAACTTCAGTGACACCGGCTGCTTTGGTTTCAGTATTCAGGAGCACATTGAATTTGGTATCAAGTAAGTTTTTGTTACGATTTCTTTATAATTAGTTTAATATTAGCATCGCTGGGCTAATGGGTTTCTTACGTTCAGGAGACGAAGTACATGGCAAAACAGATCCATGGTAGTTGCTGCAGTCAGGAAGCGAATGATATTAGTGGAACAATGAACATACTTCGCAGAATGCAGGCAGTGATTGTAGTGTTTTCAACAGTTGTAGGATTTTAGCGAACTGTTTGTCAACATTGGCCTTATTTCTTTCCATCATTTCTTGCAATTCTACTTGGCTCGCAGCTTGCTCAACCTTGTACTGCTCAAGACTCACCTTCAAATTGGTTACCTTCGTCATGATTGGATTTATTTAATGTAGTGAACAATAACTCATCTTACATCCACCTAATGGTGGAATCATGACATCTATTTCATAACCCTTGTAGACTCCACTTAAAGTTCTTACACTCATACATACTAGACATGACTTGACCATTGGCCATTGAAACTTGCAAAGGGCATATCTTCCTCATTTTGCAACCCAACCTTTTTGCAGCATGCAAATCTAAGAAGTTGTGTGTACTACCATAATCTACCAAAATGTGAAACAACTGTTTACCTACATGGCCTCTAACCCTCATGGTTTGATAATTGTTCACACATGCCATGCATGTAGTGATATTTATGGCATATACTCCTCTTCACTTTCAATTACATTAAATACCCCTTGTTTAGTCAACACACAATCCTCATATTTAATTACTTCATCACAAGCAATTACTTCCAAATAGTACATCTGTCCACTACACTTATGGCAAGTACTATACCTTTGATCACAGTAAAAGCATAAATGTTTTGCCCTCTTTTCTTCCATATCCTGTTGTGTTAACTGTTTTCTAGGTCTATTTGGCCTAACATACTGTGAAGTGGAAGGTAAAGCCAAAGTAGTCCCCTTTGTATTATATCCCCCATTCTTAACAACATTAGGAGTAACTGAAGTAGTTTTAGGAGTAGGAAGTATAGATGAATACGTGCTCTTAGAGACAGCTAGAGTAGCTTCTTGCATCTTTGCCAAGTAGTACACATCAGATAACTTTGTTGGCTTAAACATCCTCACAGCTAACCTTATCTCCTCTTTCAATACCCCAATGGATAAGCTAATTGCATAAGCTTTAGGTTGCTCTACCTTATTTAGCAAAGCTTCAAATAAGTCCAGGTACACCTGAAGTGTAGTAACTTTGCTCAAAATTTTTAACTCAACCATATGATCCTCATGCACGGAGCCAAATCTCTACCTGATTCAAGCTTAACAAGTCTTCAATATTGTAGTTGACCTCTTCTTTGACCGATGCCTTCGCCACTACTAAGGCTATTGATGTATAAAGTAGCAACTTGTTAGAACAACAACAATCCTCTAATATTTTCATTGATTTGATCCATAACAGTTTGAATTCGAGCTAATCCAGATTCTACAGTGGTAGGAGTAACTAACATTATGTTTGGATCACTGTTATCGGTTCAGCGTGTAGCAACCATGATGAAAAGGAGTTACGATGTGTGAAATGATTGAGCGTTTGTGAAGTGATGGTGATCGAAAAAGTGAAATTGACCAAAATCGTAGCATGAAACGGTTATAAGAGAGTGCTAACAGAATTCTAACAGAATTTGCCGTAAGAATGCGCTCTAATACGAATTGAAACAATGTGAACTAGAAATCAGATTAAGAAATGTAGATGAGAAGCTCAATTGAAACAATGTGAACTAGAAATCAGATTAAGAAAATGGGTCATGCGGCCAAGGGATGGCAGCATGAGAATGCTTGCATCGATAATGGTTGATGGGTTTCTTATAGTTATTAGCATTTCTTGTGAGTCAATTTATTTTGCTTCATAGGCTGTGTCGTATTTGCGTAGAGGTAGTAATTTCTTAAGATTGGCATATCAATCTTATGTTGTTTGGTTTAAGCACCAATGGTGCGTACATGTTCTGCATGGTAAAAGGATGTAGGATCTCACCTAATCCTTTGTACTTCAACGTGTTTTTTAGTGTAATATATACTACTGGGGAAGCTCTTTACTCGGAAAAAAATGAAAAATGAAATGGGTATTTACAGGGAATTTTGAGTAGTAACCGTTTTTCCCGCCAAAAGTGCTTATAACAGAAGTTTGACTTTCAGCGTTCACTTTCCAACTTTGACTTTTTGTAACATGAAAAAATTTCGCCTAGCAGGATTTTTATAAAACATAAAAGGAATATATATAATTATCCCTTAATTTAAAACAAATTAAACCGAGTTAACAAAGGTTGTTGTTCCCTAACTCCATAGGGGACGAAACAGCGTCAAAAACTGTTGGTATTATAATCCAGCAAACCGGAATGTTTCCATATATCTTTTATTAGCCTTATTTTGGAAACAAAATTCTGTAAGCCTTCGTTCATATTTCCTTATTAATTAACTTTCCATATATCTGTTAATCTGTTGTATTACTTTAAACGAGGTTGTAAACCCGCACTTCGCTGCGGGGTTCTAGACCCGCGCTTTGCGGCGGGGTGTGGGCATACGCCATTATTTTATGCGCAATGATCTAGTTGTTGGAACATTTTGTTTTCGTGCTTCGAGTGTTAATGGAACATATAGCAGTGTTTCTTTCCTGTGTTCATGATGTTTTTTACTATGAGTTAACTCTAAACATAACAATGATCTAGTGATCGATATTTGTAACATAACAAGAAGTGGGTAGTTCCGCGCGTTGCGGCGGAGACTAATTTTGTCGTAAAAGGTTTCAGTAGCATGTTTTCTTGTTTTAGATTGAGTCCTGTTGTTGGTTTTTAACACATAGATAAAGGTACATTTGGTAACGTGGGTCTCCTAGTGGCCAAGTAGCATTTGTTGACTTCCTATTGTTGATTTTTAACACATAGATAAAGGTTCATTTGGTAAGAATGATGTAAATTATGGTAATAATATTTACTTTTAACTACATACTAGTTTTAATCCCCGTGCACGCACGGGCCTTATACATTATGTTTTTAAATATATTTATAATTTTTATTTTTTCTGTTTTATAAGTTATGAAAGTTTAAGGGGTTATTTGTTTTTTTTAAGTCATAATAAAATTTGTAAATTTATAAATTTACACTTAACTCTATACAATTTATTTAAAATTAAACCACTAAAGTTTTATTAATTACCTCCTCTTTTTTTCAAGTTTTTGTTTTTATAAATTTGACACATATATTTTTATGTGTTTTTTTTCTTTATCAGATTTCTTCACCAAAATAATGCCAATTTTAAAAGTATTTAAGCTTTTTAATTAAACATATATTTAAAAATAATAAAATTTTTGAAGCATCATACCTAATAAGGAAAGATTCTTTTTTTTGAAATGCAAAAGTTCTCACTTTTCGTTTTCCTTTACTAAGTAAAAGATGTGGTTGTTTTACGTGTTTTGTTTTTGTTTGAGTCTGTTTATTAGTATCTGCAGGATAGAAGTAAAATATATTATGATCTATACAAAAGGAAGAAGTTGGAGTTGCAGTAGTAGTTTTGTTGTTACAATGTCACAAAACCTGTAGGTTCATAGTTTAAGTTTTTACAGGCAAGATAGCGGCACCTACTTGTAGCTTGTACTAAGGTTTTCACAAAAGAAGGAAACTACAGTAACATTTTTACAAAAGGAAAAAGCTGTAGCTATGCTGACAGTCTTTTTGTTAGAGAGTTACAAAAGCTGTAGGTCTAGAGTTAAGGTATTTACATACATGATAGAAGGAGAGGCTACACTATGATGTCCCGTGAAAGACACATGTTGTTAAGCAACCCATTGGTTGTTCACTTGTCGTGTTTTGTTTTCTCTGTAGATTCAGAAGTGTCATCCTGTGGATTGCTTTGAAATAGTTCCTTTCGAACTGAGGGTTTATGTTGGCCACTTGGTTCAGCTCCTTTTTCGTGTTTTCCTGTTTCGATTGGATGTGGAGGTGTTGATTGCGGTTCCGGTGTTTCTTCCTCTGTTGCTGTCAGTTGTTGACTGGATGTGGAGGTTTTGATTGGGTGTGCATCATCTTGTAGAACCATGGGTTATATATATTACATTTATATATATATATATATATATATATATATATATATATATATATATATATATATATATAATACATATATATAAATATATATACATATTTTAAATATATATACATATGATATTAATATAGTATATATTGATTATATAATATATAAAATATATATATACATATATTGATATATATATATATATATATTGGTTGCTATCACTTGTCGACATAGCAGGGCTGTCTCTTGGAAGAAGTACTCAGACCAATACCACAAACCATCGGGACGACGACATTTTGTTGGCTACTCGAAGGGACGATCGACTTAGGAACCAACTTCCTTTTAGTTCTCATTTTTCACAAAACAATAAGCTATACAACCTATACAACTATTGGTGCTACCTAACAGCTTTAAAACTAAATTGTATGCGCAAACACTACACTAACAGGCTACATACATGAACAACCACAACAAACATTCACAAAAACAGTAGTACAAAGCAAGCAACTACTAAGAACAACTAAATTCGCAGACGCAACTGAGAAAGGCAACAAACAAAAAAAACAATAATAGGCAACAACAAAAGCAGCAGCAATCGTATAGGATAGTGGACACACCAAAAGCATCAGTAACCAACACAACAGAAAAACCCTAAGAAACATGCAGAAACGCAAGAACCTAACACTAAAATCAAAAAGACAAAAGAACGAAAGTGAAAAAACGTACCTCAAAGAAGATCCAACGAAACGCAAAAAGTAGGTAGAAAATGATCTTGAAGAAGTATCCAGTACGTAGTATACACAAAAAGGGGGAAAAAAAAAGGAAAAAAAAACGCTGGATAAGGGCCAACACCACTGGGCCAAATGTAGCCCAACTCCAAAACGACAGCAAGGGTGGTCGTTTTTGTAACGCTAATTGATATGTTGTATAATAACTGCCTACTCAAGAGTATTATAATAATTAGCGCGTTCTGCAATCATATGATCACCTGCTTCAAAACATCGGAAAATATCAAAATTAGTACCTTCTGACAGTCGTACAAAACTGAATTAAATAAATACTAATCTACTTACGTATACTCGGTACTTGTAGGCAGTTCCATATTCACTGCAAACGAAGTTATGGGGTTAGACTTTGGTTTAAACAGAAGATGCATGTCAATTTACAAAATAAGTCGACAAATGAACTGAATCCTAAATCTTTTCCACGCATTGTAGCTAAAACTTATAGCAAATATATGATCATAGGTTCAGATTAGTAGTGCAATCTATTAAACACCTTACATATCTAGGAAATCAAAAACAGAAACAAAAACCAAACTTTGCAAGCTACCCCAACCCCGGCTGACCTGTTTTGCATTACGCAAAGCCAAAGACTTATTTACTATTGAAAGCCTTACACAAATTCAACCAAACTTTGCAAGCTACCCCAACCCTGGCTGACCTGTTTCGTATTACGCAAAGCCAAAGACTTACTGTATTTACTATTGGTAGCCCTACACAAATTCTCATAGAAAAGAAAGCAAAACTCAACCGCAAACGAATACCAACTTCAATGAAATTACTAATTACAAACACTTAAACTTGAAACCTTCCTTACATCGTGTTTTTTCTGAACCAAGAGAAGAAAGGGGAAGAACATCGCATACTGTCCTCCACAAATTACTGTAACAAAAAAAAGCAATAAATCATCACAGTATAAAATAAGCAGTCAAATACAACATAATTAAGAATCGAATTGTATATGCTTGTGTACCAGTTTACTGATTTGCCACCCGATTTCATTCTGAAAACAAACCTAAAAGCTTCATGAACCTGTGTGAAACCTCATTGTCAAACTAAATTTTTTTACCAAACCAAAACCCCTTACTCAAAAGACCCACAGAAATAAACACTAATTCACCCAAAAAAAATTAAGGTATAATCAAATCATTCTTTACCTAAACATACACATCGGAACACACCATCATAAACCCCGTACTCACTTATGTAATCATCAGCCGAAACACATAACCAAAAAATAGAATCGAAAAAAGAACGGTCGAAATAGATAATTAAATTATAACATACCTTTAATTTTCTAATTTTGTGCTGGTGAAACGGCCTCTTTGCAGCTGATGAACCGGTGATACCGGATAATTAAACCCTATCCAAATCTGTTTCACCGGCTTAAATAGGTTTAAACATCTCTCTTAAAGTGTCGATTTAAGAGAGATGTGGGAAGCGGTGGATTCGAGAGGAGGATGTGCCTGAATTCTTCATGAATGATTAAAGAGATACATCCATTTATCTCTCTGATTAGTCTCACGGACTGGATCAAAGTCACCAGGCTCAAATAAGCCCAACACCTAAACGACACCCACGTTGGTCGTTTTTGTAACGCTGTTTAGTATATATCATAATTAGATAGAGCCTTAATGTGAAATAAGCATTCTACATGTTTACTAGAAACTGTTTGTATTGTAGCAGAAAAAAATAAGCGATTTTAAATACCCAGCTAATTGGGCCTGGCCCATTTAGAAATATATAATTTTCTTATGATACAACTGTTGTTATTTAACAAGCAAAAGAACCCGCGCGTTTTGGCGGGGCTAATTTTTTCCCGAATAATTTTTTTTACGTTTCGGGGTTTTTTTTGGGCGATGCGTTATGTCGGGGCTAATTTTTAATATTTTCTTTTTTTGTATGAGTCGGGGAAAAAAAATTTGCGTTGGGACGGGCTAATTTTTTTCCGAATATTTTCTTTTTTTGGGACGGTTTTGTAAATTTTTTTACAGGAATTTTTGTGTAAGAAAATCGTAAATATTTAAAAGGTGAGGGTCCGTTTTCTAATTTTTTTTAGTTTGGCCCAGATTTTAGGCTATTTTTGGGGGGTTTTTTTTGGCTAATTTTTTCACGGATATTTCCTTTTTTTGTATGATTCGAGAATTTTTTTTTTGCGTTGGGACGGGTTAATTTTTTCTCGAATATTTTCTTTTTTTGGGACGGTTTGATATCTTTTTTTTGGGCCGATGAATGTAAAAAAGTTGTGAACAATAAAAACTTGACTTTTTTTTGTTATTTTTTTTACGGGATTTTTTGTATAAGAAAATCGTAAATAGTTAAAAGTTGAGGGACCGTTTTATATTTTT
>BQNB010062305.1:0-36131 GCA_026074375.1 Tanacetum coccineum | reverse complement strand
GTGGAGGAAGTGATGTCGGAATAGCTTGAATGAGGCCTCTATTTATAGGTATCGAACCTGTTATGGCGTAACTTATAAATGTGTTACGCCGTAACCTTCTTATACGGCATTCCATAAATAAGCAGTTGTTACGGCGTAACCAGATATGGTGTTACGCCGTAACCTTCAAATAATGTCCATAAGTACGCGATTTTCCTTCCATATTTGTGGATCTTCATGGTTTCATGGTTATAGCATAACCAGATATGGTGTTACGCCGTAACTCTATCTTGGGCAAGATTTCCTTCCAAATGTATGGTTACGGCGTAACTAGATATGGTGTTACGCCATAAAGTTGTCCTTGATCTTCGTACTTGCTTTATATATGTTACGGCATAACCATATTTGGTGTTGCGCCGTAACATTCTTCGAATATTTACACTTTGAGTCCTTTTTCCCTTTTTTCTTGTCACTTTCCTACATTTCACCTGATAACTACAAAATGATAAAAAAAATATCTCATTTTTGAGTATTAGTGAAACATTTGCAGGTTATATAGGGGGTATTTTGCCACCCAAAAAGTATTAAATATTTGATGTTATCACGTATTCAGTTCACTGAATACGACGTGTAAGCTGTTTGACGATCTTCTTTCCTAGCAAGTTTATTATAGGTAGGAAAATGAAAGACCCCAACATTACCATAGAAGAATATGCGAAAATCAAGGAGGAAAAAGCTCGTAGGCGTAATAAGGTGTATAACTGGGAAACTGCTACACATGGTAAGATCCGGTATGATGATGTTTACGACCTCAAATCCGTTGAAACCAAGTTCCCAGCTATAGTCTTCAATGGTAAGTTGACATCTAAAGAAGCACTCTCGTGTGAACCCATGGTAAGTCCGCTTAACGACAATGAAATTGACTTTAGAATATCGCTTGACTAATCTGACGATGAAGATTACACGGTAATTTTTGACAAAAACTTGTTTTCTTATAAATTAATTTCCGTAAATGATTTGAAAACGGATTCAGAAAATGATAATGAAAAAGTCAATATGCCTTCGTTTCCGTCACCCGAGCCTACGGTCAATTATTTTGATGATTTAGACTTCCTTAAGGATTTTGAGAATGAATTTCCCGCCATTGTTTACAATGATGATCTAACATCTAAATCAGATCAATCAACTGAACCTGTTAAAATTCCTCATCGTATTGATGAATTTGATTTGAAAACTAAAACATCATCGTCCGAATGTGATGAAGAGGAACAAAACGTTTTATACTTTAATGATCTATTTCCTTTCAACATAATTTATCCTGATGACTTAAAATCGGATAAGGACAATGATAATGATAAAATCGATATCAAACATTCTTCGAGGGGTAATGTAATAAATACGGATGTTGGTGCCTGTGCACATGGGTCAAATAAGCTTTTGGAAACAAGTCATGATACATCTAATAAATTTTTCAAAACTAAAACTTTTATCAAGGAATTAAATGTTAATATCATGGTTTGTAATTATCTTAACAACGGGATGCTTTTAAATCTTATCAAGAATTTATATGTGCCATTTGGCATCCCGTTCGACCCCAAATTGTTTTATAAGGAAGGGATTAAATTGGGGCAAGTCTAACTTAAAGACTTTTCTGTAAACAAAAGTGTTTGCCGAGAAACAACCCATAATGTATTTTCAATTTTTTTTATCAAGTCTCTCTTTCCAGACTGTCTATACGGCGTATCCAAACCCCATGGATACGGCGTATTGACTGCCTGGACGTTGTCTAGTCTTTATTTTCAGCACAGTCTATACGACGTATTCATTAAACGAATACAACGTATTAAACAAATGATCTACATGTATCAATATGGCGTAGCCTGGGGAATGAATACGGCGTATCGACTTCTTGGACAGTTTTTAGGTGTTTATTTCGAGTCTAACCAACGAATACACAGAGATAGAAATTGTATTTGTTTTCTAAGAATTTATACAAGACCTTCTGAACAAAAACGACGACGTTGGTGGGGTATTTATATTCTATAAATCTCGATGTGTTGAAGTCTTAAGAGATCTAAGACGGCTGTTCAACACAATCTTGCTCATACACTTAACATGGATAATCTACCTAGCAAAATATCAGGGGAGTTTCTCATTCTAATTCTTTTAATTCTTGTTTTTAATGTTTTATCTATACAACGAGGACGTTGTATAATTCAAGTGAGGGGATGGGAATTAGAATGACACTCGTCCTATTTTTCACATTAAAATGCTTAAATTGTGCTCAAATATTTTTTTTCAAGCATACTTTTGTGAAATTACTTGATACATAACCCGCACACAACAACCTTTATTAGATATTGTGAGGATTTAACCTTATCCATTTCTAAATGTTTACCAAAATTCCACAAAAATATGAGTGTGCCGGTGATGTTGTAGACTTTAGAACTTGGCTTGGTATATCTACTCGAGATCACAATGATGAGTACTGTGGATTTAGATGGAGTAACTTGTTTAAATTGGTAAATTTTTAGGATTACACCCAAAAATCCTATACATATTATTTATTAACTAACTACACTGGTTAGTTAAATCCCGTATAAACCCTTTGTTTACTCTCATTATAAGAGTAAGATACCCCTAGAAAAACCTGTTGATCCATTCCATTCTTTTTTTAACACCAACTGTTTGTTTCGTTACACCTTTACACCTTAGCCTACCCTGTTAGATTAAGTCCATTTACAGTTGCTAGTCGCTTAAAGTGTAAAGTATGTATTTTTCGAGTCTTGTGTTAAGTAGTCAAAACTCATGTATTTTTACTACCATCACAATTAATGGTACGTCCGAAGAAGATGGATTATCCAAAGGGGAATTATCGTAAATTATTATGATCGTGAAGATGGTGAAATTACACCGAGATTCGTACTTTTGTATTTAAAAAAAATCAAAAAAATCAGAAAAATCACAACAAAAAAGAAGAGGAAAGTTTGAAGAAAATCGTTTTGCAAAAGCTTAAACCGAAGGAATTATATAAAGGATCGATTATTCGTTGTGACGTCTTATAAGTCAACGATGTAAAGTTTTGTATAAAGTGGTAGATATCGCCACTTGTCTTGTAAAAGTATGTAAAGTATAGGATGAATGGGAAGTTGACCGTTACGGGAACGCCAACTTAGGTTGTTGTTTTTGATCTATGATAAAGACGTTTGTGTAAATAGATATGTCTTTATCTTAGTAATGGTCAGGAAAAGTGTCTAGCAACTTGTGCCTTATTTATTTTGGACTTAATCTATTTGCTTCGTAATTTTTATTTAACAACAATTTATTTCCCTTTCATAATGACTAACCAAGGGTTTTACGCGAACGAGGATGTGATCGAGTCATGCATGTCTATTCCGTCGTTACGACCATGTATGTGTGGTTCAGCTGCCTTGTTGGTTTATTACTATTGGTGAAAGTTAGAAGATTCATACCCTATATCATTCTTCATCCTAACCTTTGGTTAAACTCGAATGAGGATGTGATTGAACATACATGTCTATTCTGTCGTTACGGCCATGTATGCGTGATTCAGCTGCCTTGTTGGTGTGGTACTTTTGGTGAAAGATTGTAGAATGATCAACCCTAAGCCTTATAATAAAAACCCATTTTACCTTTATAAACTTGTTACTCCTTAGCTCTAGTGGTGGAGATGTGTATCCTTGCCAAGCTTATGATAGAATACTCGTTATGACCGAGTAATTGAGCGAATTAGTTACATGTTACCACATAGATTAGTTAATTGATTTGTGTGTTTTCATCTACCTATTTCGTGAGGTGTTTGGTTGTGTACTTGTAATAGATCAAATAAATGCTTAAACGGAAAAATCCTTAGGGATACATTTTATAAACTTCTAAAGGATACTTGAGGACAAGTAGGATTCAAGTGGTAGGATATTTAATGACATCAAACAACGTCACTTTTATAGCATAATTTTTATTCCATGTAAATAACCCATTTTGTGTTATTATTGCAAAGAATTGTTACTTAATCATTTGTATTTGAGAATTGCAGTAATTAAGGAGTACTTGGTGAAGATTAGCTAAAGGGCGCACATTCTGGAGCTTAAAAGAAGAAATATGAAGAAACTGTCTCTAACATCCTATACGCCGTATCCATCAAGGAAGATACGGCGTATCTGTGCCTGCACTTCACAAAAGACCACGAAGGAATAAAGATCAATACGCCGTATCTAGAGGACTCCTATACGTCGTATTCAAGTTATAGAATGTGAATATTCTGGAAGATATCAAACGTGGTCCCTACTCCAAGAAACCCCTGATACACCGTATTGACCTCAGTCAATACGCCGTATCAACCAAATTCTAGACCTTATAAAGAGAAAACCTAAAAATGGGGTTTCGGTGTGGTAAATCATATTTTTGATACCTTTAAAACCATTAAATAGTCATTTTTTTAGAAGAGAAGTAATCAGAAGCGGTGAGCAACGTAATTAATTCCATAGGACACAACTTGTAATCTCCTATACTCTTGTAATTGTTCAGTTTTTGGTATCATTCGCTAACTCGGTTAGTTTACCTTGGCTAAATTATTAGTCTTGTATTGATTATGATGTTTAAGGGCTAATACCTCTGGGTATTAGCCATTATTATGAAAATTTGAATGTTTGATTTGTTTATATCGATTGCTTAATTTACCGTTGAATGCTTGTTTATGTTTATCAGTTTATACTTGTTTACGTGCTTTTGTATGCGACCTATCATTCAACTGGATCTAGTGATACGGACCAAGTAATCTAGATGTCGGGATGGCTCTCCATATAGTAATTTATACATCTAGACCAATAGGATCACAAATAACAACCTATCTTTGCCTTTAGATTGTGAGCTTAGTTGGACCTACAGGTAACCATTAGGATTAACGAGTACATTCTTAATCAATTGGTAAGGACTTGAAAAGTGGACTACTAGGTATAAATTGCCTTTAAGTAGTAAAGTGGATAAAGTCTTCTATGATACTGGGTTTAACAAGATCACCTTGCTTTAATCATAAGATAGTTTTATAATCAGCAAATAAAGATGCTTTATGCGGATACGTTAATTGTGACAGAATTATACGTGTCTAGGTTTAAGAAGAAGTAACCGCTCTTAATCTTAAGAATGATATGCCGCCTTGAGATAAGTAATCATTGCACTAAATAAACAAAACCAACATTCAAATTGGATTAATCATGGATAATACAATTTTCTTATATTTGGCTAGACCGCTCTTTTATCTTCTGTTAATTTGCTTGCATGTGTTATTGTGTCTTGAATTGATTTAAGTCACCACCAAACCCGTGCCAGTCTCTCACGCTGAAACCCCCCCCCTTATCTGTTAGAATTAAGATTAACATAGGTTTAGCATGGGTTTAATATATAATAGAATTAACTTAGTTTAGATAACCAAAATATTAATAAATTGAAGATGTTTCTCGCTATCTTAGTGTCAACCATCTCTATTACCACGAAACTCCATCTGATCAGGTACACTGCCCGTTAAAGTGTTGTTTTTGGTTAAGTCGGAAAAATATAAATTTAAAACTTGAACCATTATAATTACAACCTCACAACGACACATCAGTAAGTCCTTGAAACAAGTCCATGCTTCTGAGAGAGACTCTCCTTGTTGTTGTTGGAAAAACATAAGGATGTCATTGCGGTGTAGTTTTTGCATACAGTACTCCTGGATGGAAAGAATTGTAGCAAGGACAACGAGTTGTAAGATCCTCCATGTGGTGGTAGATTACCTGCTGAGAAGACGTTCAAGCCAGTTGCTAGCTTGATCGCGAAGGAAAAACTGAAATAAACACAGCGTGTTCTTTCCCTATTTTTACCGTCAAGGTCAAGTGAGTCCACAAGTTTTAAGAAATCCTTGAGGTGTTGGTTTGGATCCTCAGACCGAAGTCCGTGGAATGAGCATCTGTTTTGCACGAACCGGATGGTGTCGGATTATAACATTTCATATTTAAGGTCACTATTTATCCCGAGCTTATATTTAATTTCTAAATTTTTATAGAATTTATTTTATTATTTAGGTCGGTTTTTATTAAAATCGTCGTTTTAATTATTCACGAGTTGTGATTTTAATAACTATTTGTTTTAACGATCGAGAAATCGATAATTTCATGTTTTAGCTTCGGAAGTGTATTTATTTTATTTTTAGTGTTTCCCGACTTTTCTTGCGTATTTGTCAAAATCGTGTTAAAAATAATATTTTACAAGTTTAACACTTAAATTTAGTGTTTTGGGCCAAAAATAATAACATAACTAATAAAAAGAAAAATTAACAAAGCCCACTCTATTTTTTTTCTCTCTTGAGTCGGCTGAACAAAAAAAACCAACGACCCATATTATTTTTTTTGGAAAACACAAGATTTCCTAGCCCCTAATAAATCTCCTATAAATATACTACCAAGACCATACCATAAACACACACAACGTTTAAAAATAAAAACCATCGGTCTTCCCCTTTGTTATTTCCCTGTGTTCGACGATAGACTCCAGAAACACCACCATCAATCATCAAAAATTTACCCCAATCATCTCATTATACACCAAAATCAATCCTACACTAAACCCTAATCATCCCTACATTAACCAATACTCTTCTTGTTTCCTAAAACAACATGCAAGTACCTTCTTAAATCTTGATTTTTAGGGTTTTTATTAACCTTGGTGGTGAAAAAGGCATCAAAAGTTTGATTGTGATAATTATTGAAAGATTTGGGTAAAAGAAAGTTAGAGTTTGAGTTTGGTTTGTGTCTTTGAGGTTTCGGCTAAACAAGAAAAGAAGGAAAGAAAAGATTTTAATCTCTTTGTTGGTTTCTATTGTGGTTGTAAGTGATTTTCAAACCCTTTTATTTTGATCTAATCTTATGTTAAGTGCATGTGTTTGATTTTACTTTTTATGAGCATGCATGGTCTCGATTGGTTTGATCATAATTATGAAGTTTTGATGTATGGGATATGTTCATGAGATTTGATATGGCATTGCATGTGGATAAATAATGATTAGGATGAGATTTGAAGGGATTTAGAAGTAATTTGTAGGGACAGATTTAGGTCAGTGGCTAAACATGGCTATTCCTAATAATTTATGGCCTGGAGCCTATTATTAAATTACATGGTTGAATAGATATAGTTCTAAGCTTCATGTGGCGAATTGGATGGTTTTGTATCGATTCTGGATGAGGAATTTATGGCCATTTTACGGAATCGAGTCAAATCTGGAATACCTTTTGAAAAACAGGTTAAACTCTAGATTTTTGCATTAAAGTATTAGGTTTAAAAACATGGATCTGTAGTAGACAACTTAGGGTAACATCTCTAAGTTGATTCACTTCAATAGCTATCACGGTTTAGAATTTATGGCCGTTTATGTAAGTAGTTAAAAATCAGAAAACTTTTTGAGTTGTGTTGTTAAGTGTAAAATGTCATTTCCTATTGATTGGAAACTAATTAGATGATGAGGCCTAACATTCTGGAAATTAGACTCAAAGGTATTTCCAGGGGCGAAAGCCTCATATTCATAGCCTTTACGGATTAGCAGATATGGAACCATAAAATCAGGTTAGAAATCAGAATCTGAATTTACGTCTTTCCTTGAATTATAAAAAGTATATAAACACGTTAGTGAAACAAGAGTTGATGAGTGAAACTTAGTAGGTGTTTAATTAGATATAAACTCAGGTTGTATATCAATTGAGGGATGAAAATACTTAGGTTAGGTCATTATGCAATAACGCGCATATCTTGGAAATATATCTCATAATCATATAACTATTTCTACGTATTGATTATCTTTATAATACTAAGTCGCGTCATGTCTTATAGGTCGCGGCTAAATCGTTGGCACTTCTTCTCTTAGTTGATTTCTTGCTCGGTCTTCTACTGCGGTGAGTTTATAACCTCGCCTTTTAAACTTTAATTGTTTTATAAACCCCGCGAGGGAGATACATGCTTGTTTTATAAATTGAACACAAGTAGTTTTTCGGTATGCTAGACCCGATTGTGAACTAGATGCATAAGTAGCTATTGCTAAAAGACCTCAATTATCATGAACTGTTAGTTACCTATGATAGGTGAGTGCTAGTACATTAAATATATCTATTGGGCCGTGTATGCCCTGTCCGGGGTTTGTATCCGCGCGAGAGCACCCTAAAGCGGACATTTTGTATTGAGAATTTCTTTATGGTATATAGCAATATTACCTACCTTGTGTTGGGGAAAATTTTGTGCACAATCACTACATCAGGATGTGTACGGTTAAGGCTTCAGTGTCATGAGCTTATGCATTAGTGATTATAAACTTGTTTGATCCACAAGTTTTCGATGATTAAAAATATTTGTGTTCACTCTTTTATTAATATAAACTCTATGAATTCACTCAACGTTTTTTGTTGACTTTTTAGCATGTTTTATCTCAGGTAATCAAGAATGATGGATTGGAAGGGAACGATGGGAGTTAGCGTTGGAGTTTTAATAAACTTGTTTTGTTCCATCCTCCGCAAACATTTTATGATAATGTTTTGAACTTATGATGTAGTGTTTTTGGGTAACGATCTTGTGGACAAGTAAACTCTGATTTTCACTAATGATGGAACAATGTTAATGTTTGATTTTAAAACGTCTCTTTTGAGTCGTTCTTTATACTCTTATATTGTTGTACTATGATTTAACACCCAATTAGTTGGTTCCGCTGCGTGTAAATTTAGGGGTGTTAAATGGATCAAAGAGGTACCACATTGTTCCCTACGGGGAGCTCAATGGTATTCCTGCAGCCCTCGTGGCTAGGTTTGGAGTAATCTCCAAGAGTACGAATAGGATTCGCATCTCCCATGGTGGTTGATGAGAATGGATTACGAAACTAATAGCACAAAGAAAAGATAGACTACAAGAAAGCTAATATACTAGAATTAAAATTCTCACTTGTTAGGAATCAAGCGAGTAGAACTAAGTTAAACAATGATCAAAACCTAACTATTCCCCGACAACGACGCCAAAAACTTGATGCGAGGGTTGCGAAGACTTCACAGGAAGCTTTACAATCCCCTAGGCAGTGTACCTAATCATTGCAGTGTAGTATAGGCAAGACTCGGGGGTTGTTATCGTTCTCTAGGGGAATAGATTGGGAAGGCTTGAACCCGGTCTAACAGAATTCTAAAGGGTTGAGAGAAGATTCTTTTTGTATGCCAACCTTCCTGAAGACGAGCCAGTTCAGTCCGAACATGCTCCTATTATGCTCGGATTCGCACCAGCTATGCTAAATATACAAAATAATAATAATGGATGGATTGAAGAAGATGATGAAGAGGAAATTGAAGCTGAAGAGGATGATGAAGAGGAAATAGAGGCTGAAGATGATAATGAGATGGATGTCAAGGTTGATGATGATGAGAATGATGCTGAGATCATTCACCCTTATGAGGAGGCTGATCCCCAATTGCCCATTGAATGCTCCTGTTGGTCGGAGCACCTTATAACTTTTTGGTTCTGGCTGGATCATGAGATTTGAATACCTATACCTAACCGCCTTATAACTTCATAAATTTAAGTACATGGTCAGTCTTTTAGGTATTCCATCACAATCAAAACCAAAATCATTGAAAGAGTTCAATCAAAATGTTTGATATAAATATCAAAAGATTTACACTTTGAGAGTTTTTCATCATCACTAAAAGCTCCCAATTAACATGTGCATTGTAATCGTAGTACATGCTAAGTGTAGAGTGCATTGAGTCCATTTTATATGATCACATTTCAATACAAGATAGATTCAGTTTAATCACATTTTCTCCCTTTATCCAAAATGTTAATCCCTTGATATTTTGGATATCAATTGATTAAACATTCGGGGGCAAAATGTTTACATAATATTTAACAGGAACATTTTAATGCTCCCCTTTAATATTTGAGGGTATATAAGACTGTGCTGAGTACAATCATTTGAAATTTTTTGAATTTACTAAGAAATTCTTGAAAATTTTATACTCGAGCACACCTTATTTTCACCATAAGTCTACACTACATATATACAAATTCACAAGATTATTATGTACGAGGTTTGACCTGAATGATGAGAACATCGTATGATAGAATCATATGGTTCTTTGTAGCAGCCGTAGGTCTTCCTCGTAGTCTCTCTTAAGAAGTTGTCTTAGCTTCCCCCTAAATCAGCAATCCTTCCTTGAGTAGATTCAAAACTTTTTTGCAAGCCGCATCAATCAGTCTTAATGTATAAAGCCCAGATATCCTCCAATGTGCTCCATCTTCTCTTCGGCAAGTACTCCATGTCGATATTCTTAGAAATGTCTTTGAGCAAAGAAAGAAGCCTGGTTAACGTGCCATCACTGAACTTGTATAGTTTGTCAGAGCGCATCAACCTGTTCCTCTTATAGTCATCGACATAAATGAATCCTTGAGGGTCTTTGTATGGAGTGTACGGGTGCCTTTTTCTGAGATCTGGTCTTGTAGTATCAGGCTTGGTGACGTTGATATTCTTTTGATAACTTTCAACTCCAAGTTGAAGATCCTCGACTTGCTTCTGAATAATCAAACTTCTGGTGAACATTCTTAGTGCTATTGAGAAGTCAGCAACATCATCCCCTGAAAGATTTGTGAGTCAATTCTGAACCACAAGAAGTAACATGTCCTTGATATCATTGATCCGAAGTCGTGGAAAGTCACCTTCCTTGAATCTGTATAATACGTTATCAACTCTTCTCACTACAATCTCTTCCAAGTACCCGTATCCATGTTTCCTCATTACCTTGGCATGAGTGACTGCCAAAATACATTTTGTAGAATATAACATCACACTATGTGCATGCCTCTTGCATTTGCAAGAAGGACTTACGTGATCGCTCCAATATGAGATACCCCATAACGCATATTAACCAATAAGCAACTTAACAGGACTCCATATGTTAGAACATGTATTAATACTGTAAACAAACTGGAGCGCCTTATCTAGTAGTAGACGTCGTGTATGTCATAGTCAAAACTCCTCCTTGTAGATACTTGAGGTCATTGTTGATGAAGTATTCAAATGGTACTCTTTGACGTTTTCCACGCGTGATCAAGGAAAGGGTTTGAAAAAAAAAAGATCTAATGTATCACCGGCCTTTAGGATTTTCCCAATCAAGCTTTTCTGAAAGAGCCTTATAGCATTCTTCAAAGTTATATTCTAATTCAGCATAATTAGAGCGGGTGCCTTTAAGTAGTCTGAATGCAGGTCCTAACAGGATTTCTTGAGTTAAATTCTTGATTTTTAGGCCATTCAAGATGTATCCAGAGAAGTCTATGGGAGTTCTCATCAATTCATCAAAGTCCTTTAATGATTTATTAGTATAAGTAGAAGCTGCGAGAGTTATCAACCACTTTTGAGTTAGTCCTTTCTGTAGAGTCTTGCCTTCATGCCAGTCAGGATTAGTGGGTTCTTAAGGTGGTGTAGGTTTCTTAAACCAGTCACATCTAGAGGCATCCGCTTTCCTAGGTTCATCATCATTATCACTCTGATTCCCTTCTTGATCTTGTGGTATGTTTGAATCTGCAACCTCAAACACTGGTTCCTCGGATTGAACAAACTTTCCAAAAGGTTTTGGTTGAGACTTAGTGCCTTTAGAAGAGCTAGATGTTGAATCTTTATTTTTCGTACCTGTGGTTAGTTCTATATCTTTTCTTGTCTTTCTCTTATTTAACCCTCGGTCTGATCCAGCGGAGGGGTCTTCATCTTTATCCTTGTCTTTTCGGTCACTCTTTAATGAATATACATCATAAGAGAAGAAGAAATATTTGTCGAGATCGTAAGATTTTTTCAAACTATCATAGCAATCTCGGTGTTTGGGAGCTGTCAGATATGATTCACTTTTCTTCATTTTGTCGATAAGGATCTTCTTTAACTCAAATTCAGTAAGTGTAGAAGCAGCCTCATAAGTAGAATGTGGTTGAGAAGACACCTTTGCTTGTAGGTCCAAAGTCTTGGATCTGATTAGCCTTTTGTAAGCCAATAGCTAACTTGAATAAATCCAAATCAACTATAAGAGAGACAATGACTATGAATACTATGTGCTAATGCGGAATCTTAACACAAGTACTAAGAAGAACAATTGTAAAACTAACTTCGTATATTGCTATTGATTTCTATTAGGTTTGGATACCTAAACACTATGCCGTAGGGTTCCTTTTATACACCAAGGAAACCCTAAAAGGCTTTACAAAACGTGTGAAAGGATAATGCATATCCTTTCCTAAGATATCTCTAAGATAACTATTATAACTATTCTGTTACATAAACAGACTTAACTAGACAAGGCCAGTACTAACTATAGTACTGCCAGACTTAACTTAGTACTGGCAGACTTAACTATGTCTACCAGACTTAACTCTATAACTACCAGACTTAAGTCTGTTTACAATAATTCCTAACAATCCTCCCCTAACTTGAACTTCACTTGTGATCTTCAAGTTTCTTTGAGTGTCTTCATTATAAGCTTCTTGAGGATTTTGTAAGCATTATCTTTGGAATTATTCTTGAACTTCAACATGATGATTTTCCTGTATAAACAGGTTCTTGACTTCTATCAGCAACTCTTGAAATCATCACTAAGGATATTTGCAGCATCAAATCTTTTCAGCAACACTTGAATAAGCAGCAACATTGACTATATGTACATCAAATCATAAAGTTTCAGTCTATTCTCATCACTTCCAGGTGTGTTAACTCCTGTGAGAGGTGAATCATTGAAAATTTAATGGATTTGATGTCTCTTTACCAGTTAGCTTAGCCATTACCTAAAGAAGTAGTCATCCTTTGACCCAAACCACCACCAGTAAGGTGCAAATCCATGGTGGACTGAGAACCAGTTCAACTCTCAGAACATGAATCATAGTGAGCTGAATACTATATGATTTTTGGTAAACCATTAAAACCATAAACGGATTTGATATGTCTTTACCTGTAGCCGTTTGCTCAGGACTAGTAAAATCCTTTGCACTAACAGGTAAATTCATGGTGGATTGATTACATATCCCCCCATAACCCCCCCCTTCTTTAGGACATGAAACTTGGTGAGTTGATGTACCATCCACTTTTTGGTAAAGTGTCAACCATCTAATATGGATTTGCAATTTGTCTTTACCATAAGCCATAATCTCATGGACTAGTTATGGTTTTTCCACAGCCTTTACCACAATCCATAAACTTGTGGGCTAGCCAACTCTTTACAAACATAGATATGGTGAGTTGATAACCATACAATTTTTGGCAAATTGTCAGCCATAAACGGATTTGAGAAGTCTTTACCAAGAGCCGTTTGCTCCTGGACTAGCCAATCCTTATGTCTGTTAGACATGGTGGACTGATAACCATTTGTTGTGTGGTGGTTAGCCAACACCCAAACCCTTCTCTCTTCTATTATAGTTCACAGCTTCCAACATATGTTCACATCTACTGACAACTCCATCATTTTCTAACACCAGCTTGCTTCTCCATCATTTTCAAAAGTTTATAACAATCCTCATTCATCTTTCCATCCAAATCCCCCACTTCATTTTCCACATAGCTTTGACTACATTAGCGGGATAAAGGATATTTTTCTTTCTGCTAACATATAAATATCAGCTGAGTCTAGGTTCAAACAATGCACTCTGCAGGTTTCATAGTATCTCAACTTTAATATCTTTTGTTGACCTGGTAAGCTCCAAATAGCATCTGTACTCAGAGGTGCATCAAACATTGTCTTCAAGTTACCCCAAAATACTTTCTCATAATCATCTGTTTGGACCTCTGTACCAATCCTCTCATCACAATCCTATACAATCTGTAAGACTTCTCTTGGATAGTTATTTAAGCATGCTCCCCAAGCTCATATAAACCTTATCTATACCATTTTCCCTTACTATTTGATATACACCTTTCTTGCCTTGCTTGATGATCTTATAGCTTGCTATACTAGGGGATTTAACAGCTACAGGAACATGATTAATTGGAACATTTGTACCTGAAGAAGAATCATCTTCTTCACTAGCTTCATCTTTTTCAGCTTCATCCTTAGCAGTGTGTAACCCTTTCCTTGCTATCTGTTTCCTTCTTTTTCCCATTTTCTTTACAGGCTCTTTTTCCTTTTCTTCTGTAGATTGTGCATCTTTATCATCAATATTTTGCCTTTTTAGAGTATTGTCTGAAGCTCCTTCACCAATCTTCAACTCAGCCTTAGTACTTTAGACCCAAAAGAACCAAGTATCAACTATGCTTAACCAGCTTAAACAAATATCTTCTTTAATCTCCTCAAACTTCAACTTCTTCAGCTGAGATAGGCTTCCATGTCCATGAGATTCTCAGATAATTTGACATGTAAATCCTCACCTGTGACTAGTCTAGCTTCCTTCTTTTTGCTTTCCGCCTTTCTTCGCAAAAGTATTTCTTTCTATTGATTTACCAATCCACCTTTTTTTATTCTCTTTGCAAAGTCTTCTTTATACATATTCTTTTTGCAATAACACTTTTGCTAACTCTGCATTTTCCTCTGTCAACTTAGCTCTAATAGCATCCCAATCTTCTTCAAATAATGGTTGTAGCTCAAACTGAACTTGACTTTTCTTTGCTTTGTTGCTTAGTTAACTCTATCTTCTTCTGCCAATCATTTACCATAGAGCATCCAATGAACCTTGTTTGGCAGTTTCTTCTTCCTCTAGATTTTGCAATCTTATGGATTTTGCAAAACTATCTTCTTCTTGTTGAATTTGTTCTTTAGTTCTTTTGGGAGCTTGAGTCTCTTCAACAGTCATTGGAGCTTTTCCTTCCCTTTGGCCTCTATTAGAACTAACTGGTCCACTACCAGTACTAAATCCTAAGCCACCAGTATTAACTAAGCCACCAGTATTAACTTCTTCAAAGCCAGTACTAATGTCTTCAAAGTCTTTTCCCTTGAACTCTTTTCTCCTCTTGTATCTTTTACCCTTATCAACTGATTTTGACCTCTGAGAACAACCTTGACATATAGAAAAGAAAAAAGAGTTTTAGAATGCTTCAAGGTTGTAGCTTATTTCTTCTTTCCTTGGGCCTGGCCCTCTCCAGAAGGTTTAGTAGAGTAAACAAAAGAAACTAGAGGATCATCATCAATGTCCTTAAATATCCTCCCGTGATCCTCTGGTTCTTCATCCTCTGATGTAGTCAGAACCACATTTCTTCTTTTGAGAATATTTTCCAATTTCTTGACCTTCTTTACCAACTTCACAATGGCTTTCCCCATGGTCTGCTTAGTCTGCTTGAGCTCTGTCTCTAAACTATCAACCTTTGTGATCAAAGTGGGAACCATATGAAGGAGGTCTTCCACTGTCAAAGATCTTGCCTCTGGCACATGAAGGTGAGAAGGATCCTGAGATTGTGGAGCTTTAGGTTCTTATCTTGGTGAGAGTGGTTGGTGTTCAGTTGATAGTTGTTCAAAGTGATGCTCATGGGTTCAGGTGAAGATGACCTCAACTTGGTAGGAGGGAGTGAAACAAAATCAGAGAATGGAGCCATGAATTTCAGTCCTCGTTTTCTAATTCTTGATTAAGGTAGGGTTCAGTTGTAGGTTGAGAGGTAGAGGGTATCGATGCATTTGGTGGGGGTTGTGATTCAATAGGCTCTTCCTGTGGTTCACCTTGGTTTTCATCATGTCCTGTAATTATGTTAGCTAACAATGGTCTATTCATCCCAGCAAACCCTCTGTTTATGTTCCTAAAAATCTTTTTAGTCAATTGATAAGCTAAGTAAAGATTTGTGTTAGCAGTTACGCTTCCAAAATCATTGATAAAAATCTGGGATACATTAGAAACTTTTTCTGACTTGTTACATTGGCCACCATTGCTTCAAAAATCATTTTAGAAAAATTATAAGTTCTTCCAGTAGATAGACAGATTAGCGCAGTAGCAAGTTTGCTACCGAACTGATCCCATCCCCCACTTTTAGAACTTATACAATGTAAAATGTGGTGGACCATAAATTTCTAATTAGGGGTAAAATGCTTTTTCCAAAACGTAAAAGTATTATCTATTGGATACCCCAAATTAGCCATCCCCTCAAAAATTTCAGCATTAGTGAACTCAGTGATACCATTTTCATCTGCGAGTTTAAGTTTATTTCTAACAGATGATTCAGAAATTGTGTATTCATGGGTATCAATTGTGGCTTTTAATTCTTGTTCCCCATTATCAAGTGTTATGACAGTGACAGTCTGCCAAAACTGTTTGATTACTGAAACATAGATAGTAGGATTATGTTCCAAGGCATACCTGATGTGGGTGCCTTTAAGAAAATCAACTATCTGCTCAAAACCTGCACTTCCTTCAGGTTTCTTAAGAAATCCCACCTGATTATGCTTAGGTACGAAAGCCATTGTAGTAGAACGGTTGTGATTCTTGGTGATTATCAACTAGGTTTGACGCGTTTTGGTAACTTAGTACTGATTGGAACTGCTAATTGACTTTATATGTGAAAAATAATGAATTTCAATTATCCCTCTAACAAAATAGGCTCTTTTTAATGAAGAAAACTATTGTAGGTGAGATAAAACAGTAAATATCCAATTTTGTATCATTATCCGCTTAAATATCCCCGCAATTTGCTCTAATGGTTATATTTAGAGAAAAGTCAAAGTTGTGAGACCAAACAGTACTAACGACTAGTTACCAGTATTAATATTGGCCTACCAGACTTAAGTCTGGTCAACCAGTATTAACAATTGATTGTCAGAACTAACAATAAGCTTACCAGGATTAACATTGGCCTACCAGACTTAAATCTGGTCAACCAGTATTAACAATTTATTGTCAGAACTAACAATAAGCTTACCAGGATTAACTAGTAAACTACCAGAATTAAAATTGACAATACCAGAATGAACTTTTGCACAACTTCAGTTTAACTTTAATCCAGGCTCCAATGCAATCCAAGTATAACCTGAAAATGTTAAGCCACATACAAAATATACTACAAAATGACTTGAAAACACTTATTACTACTAGGTCTAAAGACTACTAGAATTATGAATAATTTATCATATTTAATCACAATCTAGTATGGACAAAATTTACAAACTATACAATTTATCCTCCCTTAAATGTAGCTCTGATTTTATCATACCAATATTACCACTAAGAAATGAAACCTTGGTCCATCAAAAGCTTTGGTCAATAGGTCAGCTACATTGAAGTTTGTGTGAATTTTCTCCACCCTAATGAGCTTCTTCTCATAAGAATATCGTATAAAGTGGTGTCTGGTCTCTATGTGCTTTGTCTTGGAGTGAACACCAATTGTTTCACAATGCATATTGTACTTGTACATTATCAATGTGAATTTTGGTATTCATAAAATTGAAACCATAGTCCAACATTTGATTCTGAATCCACAACACTTGTCCACAGCAGCTTGCAGCAGCTACATAGTTAGCTTTTGTTGTAGAGGTAGCCACGATGGTTTGTTTCTTGCATTGCCAAGAAATTAATCTACTTCCAAGAAATTGACAACCACCAGTTGTGGATTTCCTGTCAAGATTGGCCCCAGCATAGTCACCTGTTTTGAGAAGCTCCAGTCAAAAGAGGTGATTCTCTAGGATACCATAAGTCCAAATTAGGTTACCATTAATGTACTTAAAGATTCTCTTCACAACACTTAGGTGGAATTCTTGGAGTGACCTGAAAACGAGAAACAAGCACATACGCGAACATTATTTCTGGCCTAGAGGTAGTTTAAAAACATGAGAGAACCAATCATGGATCTGTAAAAGTGTAACATCCATATCATTATCTTCCTCACCTTTTGCAATGCCATCTGGCTCCATAGGGAGTTATTGTAGTTTTTCAACACTAGCCAAGGTCAAACTTTTTCAGCATGTCTGCGACATACTTGTCTTGAGAAATGAAAATTCCATCTGTCTTTTATTTGACTTGCAATCCAAGGAAGAAGATGAGTTCACCCATAGTACTCATTTGAAAATCTGCCCTTATATCAAGGCCTCAAATCATCACACCAAGACTTTCATTAGAGCCAAAGATGATATCATTCTACATACACTTGAACCGAGCATGATACCCATCTTGTCTTTCTTAATAAAAAAGTCTTGTCAATGGTACCCCTTCTGTATCTATGCTCCACTATAAATGTTGAGTAGATACATACCAACTCTAGGGCTTGATGAAGTCCATATATAAGCATTGACAACCTTATAAACTCTTAGGATAATAAGGAATCATCAAAACTAGGAGGTTGAAGACATGCCCTCTTCATCAATAGTGCCATACAAATTGCATTTTGACATCCATTTGGTATACTATGAACCCCATAAATGAGGCAAAGGCTAAAAATAACCTGATAGCTTCTATTCTTGCCACAGGAGCAAAAACCTCATCATAGTCAATACCCTCCTCCTGTCTGTGACCTTGGGCCACTAATCTTGCCTTATTTCTAACAACTACTCCTCTTTCATCCCGTTTGTTTTTGTATACCCATTTTGTTCCAATCACCTTTGCCACCATGGTAGATCTACTAGAATCCATACCTGTTGCAGCCTAAACTGTAACAACTCCTCTTGCATAGCTTCAACCCAACTGTCATCTTTAAGAGCTTCAGAAATCTTTTTAGGTTCCTCCTGAGATAAGAAGCAGGCAAACAAGCAATGTTGTTGATCTTTGTGATTGTTCCTTTGCTGCTTTTGAACATAACTTACAAGTGCATGTGCTCCTGAAGTTTGCTTCACTCTGCTTCTAGTTTGCACAGATGACTTAGGATCGCCAAGTATTTGGCTTTGTGGGTGAATGTTGTGAATCCTAAGAGTAGGAATGGGACTAACAGCTACTTCTGTTGTAAGTTGTTTGAAATCATGGAACCATACCCTCTTCATCAGAAGAACTCATCAAAAATCCCTTTTCTGAGGCTTGTTAAAGATTGTGAGCTCTGGCATATCTGAATCATCTTGATCAGCAGGTTGAGTATTAGCTGGTTCACTACTGTCTGACTACCAGTATTAACTGAAGGAGTACTGGTAGTGTTGTTTTCAGGGACTGTCCCTAAATGCTTTAGGGCAATTTCTTCCAACTCTCTTCTAAAAGCTTGAATCTTAGGATTGTCTTCTAAAGAGTCAGTAGAGGAATCCTTCTTCTCTTTTTGAGGTTCTGTCAAGGTCTCCTCTTTCTTTGAATTTGTGGAAGATGTCCTTGATTCATCTTTTTCTTCAGGAATCTTTACAGCTGAAGGCACAACAATAAGCTCTACTTCCTCATCTTTTTCCTCAGAAGCAATAGATGTTGGAGTACCTGCACTGTTAGTTACTTCTGAAGCACCTGCATGTGGGTTAGCTTGATTCTCCAAAGATACAGGAATATAGTTCATAGAATCAGTAAGATAGTCAATATCAAACATCCATCTATATCCTACTCCTTTGACATTGGGTTTATCTTCAAGAAAATTAACATGCAGATTTACTTCTACTCTTTTGGTTACTAAATTATAAACCCTATAGGCTTTGCTATTTAGTGAGTAACCAACTAAGAATCCCTCATCAGATTTTCCATCAAACTTGCCAAGCACACTAAGAGTATCTAGAATGGTAACATGACACCCAAAAGGTCTTATGTAGCTAATAATTGGTTTGTGGCCAAACAAAAGCTCATATGGAGTTTTGTTTTGAGGTTTTGTCACTCTTACCCTATTAAAAATATAGCAAGCAGTACTAACTGCTTCTGCCCAAAAAGTGGTTGGTAAGAGAGAATCTGCTAGCATAGTTCTAGCAGCCTCAATTAGGGTTCTGTTCATTCTTTCAGTAACTCCATTTTGTTGTGGAGTTCTGGCATTACTATACTCTTGTTTTATTCCCTTGTTTCCACAAAATTCAAGCATATATCTATTCTTAAATTCAGTGCCATTATCTGATCTAATGATTTTAACCCTATGACTAAGCTGGTTTTCAATCTGCCTAATAAAGGTCTGAAGAATGCCACTAGTTTCATCCTTAAAAGCCAAAAAGAATACCCAACTAAATCTGGTACAATCATCAGTAATTACAAGGCAATAACTTGCATGATTAATGCTTTTCACAGAAGTAGGACCAAATAGATCCATATACAAGGTGTGCAGTGGCACAGTGATCAATCTTTTTAACTTGGCCTTGCAGGAGGCCTTGTGTTGTTTGCCTTTATGGCAGGCAACACATGTGTGGTCATTTTTGAAAACCTTGGAAGGTAGACCTCTGACAAGGTTTCCCTTCACAAGTTTGTTTAGGTTTTTAAAATTGATATGACCTAACCTTCTATGCCATAATTTAGATTCATCAGATGTGGCTTTAGCAATCAAACAGGCAAAACCTTTTGCAGGAGAAGGTGTCTTCATGTCAAAACTGTACATGTTGTGGTGTCTAGGGACCTTTAAAAGTATCTGATTTTCATCAGGCATCTTAAAGTCAGAAGACACAACAAGACATTCAGTTTCAGTAAAAAGAACCTTGTGCTGCTTATCACATATCTGTGATATTGAAAAAAGGTTAAAATGCCCTAATTCTTTTTCAAAAGACACACTATCAAAATCTAAATTACCAACTCTTATTCTTCCTTTACCAGATATGTAGCCTTTGCTACCTCCAAAGGTAACAGATCCCCCATTGAATTCTTCAAAATCCTCCAGTTGATCCTTGTTACCTGTCATGTGCCCTGAGCATCCACTATCAAATATACCTCTATCTACCATGTTCTTCAGTGGATGTTCCTGCACATGAAAAAGAGAAATTAGTTTCTCTTAGGGACCCAGGCCTTTGCAGGCTTGGGTCTGCCTTGTGGACCATTTGCATTCACAGTTCTAATAAAAGTAGGTCCACTGTTATAATTGAAGTTTGGTCTAGAGTTCCTCCAATTATAACTTGCTGAGGTCTTAACAGCAGATCCCCAACTTCCCATTACAGCATTAGAATGAGCCATTTGTGCTGTAGATTTTGCAAAGGGTCTTCTTACAGATGAATATGATTTTGAAAAATCCCTTCTTTGATTAATTTGATTCATCTGTGGTCTTTTGGGACTCATACTGTTTGAGGTTGTGCCAACAGAATTAACTTTAGGACTAACAGTATTAACTTTAGACCTACCAGAACTAATATTTGTACTACCAGTACTAATATTAGGCCTAACAGAATTAAACTTTGGCCTACCAGCATTAAGTTGTACTGATCTAGGAACAAATTGATTAGCATGATTAAACCCTGTTTACATTTTTCCATACTGGTTTTGCCATCCCATTATCAGTATTTACAACCCTCTTAACCTCAGCTTCTCTTGCCTTTTTCTTTTCATAATAGTCACAATCTTTAATCAAATGACTTAGACTACCATAAATAAAACATTTCTTCTTTGTAAAAGAGTATCCTTCCCCTAGTTCTCTTTCCATCATAGCATTCCAATTCTTCCGGTTAGCTTTAGGTGTTGCTTGATCTTTGATTGGTTGCCTAGGAGTTTTTATGTTTGAGACATAACTAGGTTCAACTTCTTTTGATTTTGGAGCAGACACACTTGTTTTGTTTGTTGTTATAGGTGTAGACACATACACTTCTGAAGGTACTCTTGAGTCTTCTGATTCAAATCAACAAATGTTTCAGAAGGAAGTTCCATAGATACTGCACTGTCATTAGATTTGACAGGTAGAAAATTCACTGGATCTATCATCTGATACACTAGGTTCTGGCTCTTGGGGTCCCTTTTTACCATAAACATACAAAGACTCATCAATTTCATCTTGTGGTGTAGGAGTATAATCTCCACTTAAGGGATGTGGTATACCCTTAAAATCATTAGTCTTAGTAAATCTACTATACAAGGGTTTTCCAATTGAATCCTCTTTTGAACACTTAAACACAGAAAAGTTCATTTCTTCCTCATAACTTAGAACCTCATTGTTTGATTGTATTTTAAATCCTAAGCCAACTTTACTATTTGAACTCATGCCAGAATTAATTAATCTCTAAAGATTCTTCGAAGAATCTTTCCATGTATCTAATGTTTTCTGCAATTGTTCCTTTTCTTTTACAGCTTTCATTCCTATTATCCTATATCTTTTAAGCTTTTCATCTTTTTCATATATTTCATTAGCCTGGAATGTAAGCTTTTCATTTAGAGAAAGTTGCTGTTTTTGAAAAGTAACAAGTTGAGCTTCTAGTTTCTTAACAGCTTGACTATATGCAAGTATTTGTGCTTCTTGATCACCTAAATGATTCATTTGTTCATCACACGGTAGTTTAAGAGTATTGTATGAGTCAATGCAAGTTTTAGAACACAAAGTTACCTCATTACTTGAGCTGATAGCCATAAGTGCATGATTTGTCTCTTCAACTGCAGTATGTTCTCCCCAATTGACAATCCCATCATCTATTGTCAGCAAGCCCATCTGATTCTTCTCTTGCTTCCCAGCATCTTGATGTTGATAAAATAAGTCTCTCTTCTTCTTTCTATCATGTGTCCCCTTTGCTGTACATTCCTTAGCAAAGTGACCGGTGTTGTGACAATTGAAGCATTCAAGCTTCTTTTTGTCAAAGCCAACAGGTGTTTTTCCATCCACGCGAACTCTTCTTCCTATTTTCTTATAGAATTTCTTCATTCGAATAGCAATCATTGCTATCTGCCAATTTATGTCCATCTCTTCAATGTCTACATCATCAATTTGTTCCAGATCTTCATGAAGCAAGTCCCAGTCCTCTGATTGTTTGGCAAAGAGGGAATAGATAACTTCATCAGCAAAACCAGCAGGAACTTCTTTTTCAGGAAGATTGGTTGAAGAAGTAGAAGGAATGCAAGTACTGTAGGTACCAGTAAAACCAGACTTAACTTTATTAGTGCTGCTTTTGCTTTGTGAAACAAAAGCAACATTTTGAGCACTTGAAGATGTTTTTGAGGCAAAACCCCTTGTTGGGGAATGTTCCTGCTCAAAAACACTAAGTTATTGTACAAATCACATAGATAAATATTAACCTCGGTTTTATTCTCATAAGTCTTGCCAGTTTAGACCATGTTGTGGGCATAGATCAGAGAAACTTATGAATTTTGCTCCTCGCAGTTGATACATTGTCAGCACCATGGCTTCCAACTGAGAAAAGAAACTATTGGAATCTGTCATATCCCTTTTCTAACCCTTCTGTACTGGATATTTTAAATGCTTCAAACTGTTGTTTGAAAATAGCTTTCTACATTTTCTTTGAATTAGCATTACTACCAAACCTAGTTTTGATGGCTTCCCATATTTATTTTGCATCATCCATTCCATGAAACCTTCTCATATGTTCCTTGGGAATAGCCATCAGCAGGATATTCTTAGCCTTCCTTTCCTTTTCAACAGCTTGAATTTCTGCACAGTACTGTTGAAAAGTATTCGAACAATACCATCCTATTCCAGTTGAAATTCTTTCTTAGTTTCCATTCTAAAATTACCTTCCATACCTCATTAGTCAATGTACTCAAGGTATTGGCACCATCTCCATACCAATATATCATACCTATCCTCCTCTTCAGAATAAGGGGAGTTTGATATTTGAGATTGCAGTTGTTTTGAGGAATCACCTGTTGTTGTTGTTTAGGTTCATCACATCCAGTGACTGATGCCTATTTTTCATGGTTTGATTCTTCATCATCACGAGATGTTGTGAGAACTCATCATTAGCAAGAAGAGAGACATTTTTGTAAAGAATCGATGAGAGTGTAGTTTGTGATCTAGTGAATCTTTTTCTCAAAGTCCCTCTACAGCTCTGATACCACATCTAGGTCCTTGAGTTTAGATCAATACAGTCCTTTGTAAAACGATAGCTTAATTTGAATAAAAGTCCAAATCAACCTATGAAGACAGCTGACAATGAAATCAAGTTAAATAATGCGGAATCTTAACACATAGAATTAAGAAAACAATAAAACAATCTTGCAATTAGTTTCTATTAAGCACTAATGCTTTCATTGATATTTCATCACGTACATAAATTGTGCCTTAGGGTTCCTTTTATACACCAAGGAAACCCTAATGGGCTTTACAAAAGTGTGAAAAGATAATACATATCTTTTCCTAAGATATCTCCTAAGATATCTCTAAGATAACTATTACTATTCTGTTACATAAACAGACTTAACTAGAACAGACTTAACTAAATATGACCAGTACTAACTCTTAGTACTTCAACTGCTAGCTAGTCACTAACTTTAGTACTGCCAGACTTAACTTAGTACTGTCAGTATTAACTTAGTACTGCCGGAACTAACTATTACTACCAGACTTAACTATTATACTACCAGTATTAAGTCTTTTACAATCTATTTCCCAACAACTTTGATGTTACCAGGTCAACTTCTAGGGGGAAGTAGCGTATACTACTTTACTTAATATGGTTTATGAAGTATTATGCATACGTGAGATGAATTGTTGCTGATTTCTCGTATGTACCCCCCGAACGAATATTCACCAAGACACAATAACAAGTAGCAGTTGTATTTGGTATGGTTTTTCTTCTACAAAATTCTGTTGTGCATGTCAATGACATATAGAAGATGGTTGAAGCTACATCAAAGTTTCAGAATATGCTCAAGATATGGATGTTGGTTTAGGGGGAAGCTGATTCAGAAACTTCACCAAAAAGGAGTCTATGAAGAAAGCTTTTCATGACATGTTGCATGAATTGGGGGAAATTAATCCAACTCATGCATACTACAATGGTTCTAGAACAAGTAAAGACAATGAAGATCCAAGCCGAAGTACAAGTTTCAAGACCAGGAGAACTCAGAAGACATCTTTATCTTTGGAAGTTCTTCTGAGAGTTCGCAACCATCATGAGGGAAATGTGTAGGACTTAGTTGACTTTGATGTTACCAGGTCAACTTCCAGGGGGAAGTAGTGTATACTACTTTACTTAATATGGTTTATGAAGTATTCTGCATATGTGAGAAGAATTATTGCTGATTTCTCGCATGTACCCCTGAACGGATATTCACCAAGACCCAATGACAAGTAGCAGTAGTATTTGCTGTAGTTTTTCTTGTATAAAATTCCGTTGTGCACGTCAATGACATATAGAAGATGGTTGTAGCTACATCATAGTTTTAGAATCTGCTCAAGATAGGGATGTTGGTTTGATGGGAAGCTAATTCAGAAACTTCACCAAAAAGGAGTCTATGAAGAAAGCTTTTCATGACATGCTACATGAATTGGGGGGAATTTAATCCAACTTATGCATTCTGCAATGGTTCCAGAACAAGTAAAGACAATGAAGATCCAAGTTAGAGTACAAGTTTCAAGACCAGTAGAACTCAGAAGACATCTTCATCTTTGGAAGTGCTTTGGAAGACTTTATTTGTGTTGTAATTGTACTTGATAGGAACATTGTAAGTAATTCTGTATGTCCACATATTAGGGTGAAAATTGATAGCCCCTTTAAAAATTTTGACTTATCCGGACTTGACATTATTTCATAAATTAGAGGCCAACCACAGGCAATGACAATTATACTATATATGATAAGTTAAGTTTGTTTGGACTATAAATACCACTACCCCCTCCCCATTACTTCAATGAGGGGTGAGGATTTATATTTTATCATAAGTATGTGTTGTTTCTCCCTCTCTAGAAAAACACACACATCTTACCTTTCTTCTCTCTAAAAAATTAAAATGAATGGCTATAAATTTGTTTATCCTTCCCTGACCTCCTGATCATGTTTAGGGCTATGTTTCCAATCATTAACATGAATGTCTTCTTTCATAACCAGATTTTACCATACTTAGCAGTTTCCTAGTTAAACACTTTCCCATGTTTTCGAGCTTTTTCTTCCTCGAGCCTGATGTATTCCTCCATAGTAATATTCAAATCGTCCATCCTGTAACAATCTTACTAGAAAAATTGTTAAATAACCAATACGTCGTACAACACAAACAGAGTAAGAAAACAAGCAAGAATATAAACTACTCTAAACTACACAAATCCTAAGGGTTAGATCTAATCTAAAAACCAAAATATAAAATAAAAATCAAAATTAATTTTCACTCCCTGATAGCGATGCCAAAAACTTGATGTGTCGTTGTGTGGTGTTTATTTATGATAGTTCAAGTTTTAAATTTATATTTTGCCGACTTAACTAAAAACAATACTTTAACGGGCAGTGTACCCGGTCGGTGGTAGATTCGTGGTAAGTAGGGTGTCGAACACTTGAAGCGAGGTTAAATCTCTCAATTTATTAATATTTTGGTTTACTAATCTAAGTTAATTCTAATCTAAGTCAAACCTATGCTAATCCTATGTTAGTTCTAATCCTAATTCTAACAGGTAAAATGGAGGTTTCAGCCTGAGAGACTAGCACGGGTTTGGTGGTGACTACAATCACATTAAGACTTTTTAACTCACGCAAGCAAATTAACAGAAGATAAAAGAGCGGTCAAGCCTTATAATAGAAAACTGTATTAGCCATCATTAATCCGATTAGAAGTTGGTTTGTTTATTTAGTGCAATGATTACTTATCTCGAAGAGGCATATCATTCTTAAACTTAGGCGGGACTTCATCCTAAGACATAGACACATTAATTATGTCACAATTAAAGCATCTACATAAAGCATCCTTATTTGCTGATTATAATCTATCTTAGGGATTAAAGCAATGGTGATCTTGTTAAACCCTAGCTCATAGAGACTTTACCCACTTACTGCTTAATGGCAATTTATAACTATCCAATGGAATCAGAACATTATTTATTGAATTATCTAGGTTCACCTGCTAGTCAACTTGTTTAATAAACCAAAGGCAATATCCGATTAACTAGTTAAGCCAGAAGCGTATCCTTAGCACGAATTTAGAAGGATAATATGTAACACCCCCAAATTGGGTCGCAGCGGAATATGGGTCTGGGGGTGGTACTTCATAAATCAATAGCACAAGATATATATAAGAACGACCATTTAAAAGTATTTAAAACTGATACATTGGATTTAAACAATTGTTGGTAACATAATTTCGAAACTTACACTGTTCATTGTTCAAAATACAAAGATTTTAGTCCATAACAAATATATCCCCAAAATGTAATGCAACCAAATCTTTAATGCAAATGACTTCCAAAATAATGACCACCAATGTATCCCTGGTATTGTACCTCATTGATCTCATGAGAAAACATTGCTTAAAACGTCAACAATAATGTTGGTGAATTCATAGGTTTGTAAAACGTATAATGTAGGACTGCAAGATTTCCCCATGATAATGCAACAGATGTAAACATCATAAAATGTAATTATGTTTTCCTAAGCTCATGACACTAAAGCTCGACATGTATGAATTGCAATATAAATTGCCAACATTGCCCGTGATGATCTTCTAACCCGTAACATCCTAAATCCGACATGGTATACGTTCGTTGTCCGGCATACCGGCACAGTAAGCACGACTCACCCGAACGGGAATGTCAATCCAAAATAGATCTATTTATAATATTCACGCTCACAACAAGTAATTAACAGTTCATGATAATGGGCTCAAAGGGTTATCGCTACATAGGCAAACACATAATCGTAATGTAAAATGTCCACTTGCGTCTAATTGTAAAACATGCATATGTTTCTCACCCCAAAACTTGTAAATCATTATAAATTGTAAATGCTGTGCTATGAACTCACCTCGAGTGGATGAGTTAACAATGTAAATCAAATACGTGAAAATGCGTCACAAATATGCTTGAATGCAACCTAATTGATTATAGGCCGTATAAGTACTAAGCACTTTGATTAACTAATACTATATATAGTTCCATATAGCTACATCACCATCTAATCGCATTTGTGAAATCATATTCATAAAGTAAAAACGTTTATAAATATCTCTTTAGTGAAAACGGCATAACTTTATCGTTTTAAGTCTGTTTCTTACGTTTCTCATGTCCACGCTCTCGTATTAAGACGAGTTATCAAAATATTATATTTTCATATTTTAAGTCCTCTGGTGAACAGTACTTTTTACTGTTCATAGACTGTTTAGATAACCTATTTTAAGTCCTCTAGTCAAATATCACTTATAGAAAGTCCAAGATAGGATGAGGGTTTTTAGGAAGTCTTTGGTCAAGATAGCTTAGTTATGCTTTAGGTTTAATAAGTCTTGTGATGTACAAGATCAAGTATGTTATATGTGTGCTCATTGTCCCCTTGGGGTAATGTTTCCATCCGAAATTTAGGGGGGGGAAGGGTGCTAGTTGGTGATTTTGATCTTTTATGAAATATCTAGAAAAGTTACAAGTTATAAGTTGGTAACTTTTAGTATAAAGGTAGAACTTGTAATGTGTAGCTTCTAGTTAATTCATTTTATGTACAACTTGACCAAAAATGTTAAAATGGGTAAAGTTTTATAAAACTTTGAGTATTGGGTATAAAAAATGAGTATTTGTTGAAGCGTAGATAAGTTTTGGTGGTTCCGAGAATGCTTAAACGTATTTTATCGCGAAACGTAAACACTTTACGTAACCAATAAAAAATAAAATGTACAAAGTTAATAATTATCCTCTAAATAATTATCTAACACTTGTTTGACGTAAACATTTAATTGTTTGATGTTCGTTTACGTTGAATGATAATTTTTAGCTTACGCGATTTAACTTAGCACTTAAAATTAAAAGCAAACGCGTACATGACTAAAAACAAATAGTGGATTATATAACATTGTATAATGACCCTAAAACACGGGGTGTTATAGTCTTCCCCCGTTAAGTGAGCCTTGTATTCAAGGCTTAAGATGCGGTACTTGACGATGGTGCGGTCTTTGTGAAGAGGTGTGGATACTTCTTCCAGAATTGGTCTTTATGTTCCTATGTAAACTCAGGACCTCTCTTAGAGTTCCATCAAACTTTGATGATTGGGATATGGCTTGTCTTTAACCATTTAACTTCATGATCCATGATCTCTACTAGTTCCTCAACAAAATGAAGTTTTTCATCAATGTGTAGTCCATCCAATTGAACGGCTAATGGTTCGTCGGCATAGCACTTCTTAAGTTGGATACATGAAATGTATAGTGAACCCTACTCAGCTCTTGAGGAAGTTCAAGCTTATAAGCAACGGCTCTAACCTTTTCCAACACTTTGAAAGGTCCAACATATCTGGGGTTCAGCTTCCCCTGTTTGCCAAAACGTACTACTCCTTTCCAAGGTGAAACCTTGAGCATAACTCTATCTCCAACTTGAAATTCCATCGGCTTACACTTTAAATCGGTGTAACTCTTTTGTCGATCAAGAGCAACTTGAATTCTTTGCTTGATCTGAATGATTTTCTCGATCGTCTCTTAAACTATCTCTAGACCATTGAGTTGAACTTCTCCAACCTCGGCCCAACACACAGGTGAATGATACTTTCGACCATAAAGTGCTTCAAATGGTGCAGGAGGGTTCGTTAATGCTAGCGTGATAACTAATTTAATGAAAACACTACGTAATGGTAAATGGTTAACCCAACACCTTTCCCAAAGTCGATCACATAAACACGCAGCATATTATCCTTGAGAGTTTTTGAATAGTCCTCTTCTTTGTGTTCCGTCAGTTTGTAATGATACCAGTAACTCATATCCAAATCGTACCCAAGGCCTTCTTAAGTGACCTTTGGAAATTTTGATGCGAACCGAGGGTCCGCGTTCACAAATTGATCGAGACAAGTATCCGCATCCTTGTGACTACCCTCTTTCAAGTACATTCTTGCTAAATTTCCCATGGGATCGGTTTCCCTCATTGGTTACGAAAGATGCAGATTAGTAAGTCGGTTAACAATCCCCCAAACAGTGTCGTAACCTTGTGATGACTTAGGAAGCTTCATGATAAAATCTATTATGATATTATCCCACTTCTATTGAGGTATCCCAGGTTGCACCAAAAAAGCCAATGGCCTTTGATGTCCAGCCTTAACCTTAGCACATGTCAAAAATTTGCTAACATAGGTGGCGATGTCGGCCTTCATATTGGGCCACCAATATAGCTTCTTCATGTCTTGATACATCTTGTCAGAACCTAGATGAATAGAGTCTTTTGACTTGTGGGACTCGTGCATGATCACAGTTGTTGATCCCACTTGAATAGATCTTGCTTAGCTTGTAAAAGTCTTAGTTGTATTGAATAAATCCAAGACAACTATGATAGAAACTTTTATTGAATATATCAAAAACTATGCGGAATCTAGTCTATGATACTGAGAAGAATAAATAATAAAACAGTAATAAATAAGATTGTATAATACCAAACCTTAAGCCTCAATATATTAATATGAACACTTTAATAGTGTTAGGGTTATACAAAACCTTGAAGCTATAAACGACTTTATGTGAAGATGAGATATTGAGATACTAACCTACATGCCCAAGGGTCTCCTTTTATACACCAAGTAACCTTAATGGACTTACAATGTGTTTTTCTACTACAACATATCTATTCTAAAAGATCACATTCTTATAGCATCAGCATACTAAACATATAACAAAGAGTACTACTTATACATTAACGCAAAAACTCTTTTTTTTTTTCTAGGAGTAAGTACCTAATACTTACTAGTAGTAGTAACTTTACAACTAGCATTAGTAATGACTTAGAATATTTCCTGCAGTCTTCACCAGTAGTAGAAACTATAACTACCAGCAGTAACTTGAACCAACAGTAGTAACAGTTAAGAAGCCTTTTATTCCTAACAATCCTCCCCTAAACTTGATATTCATCATATTAATCATCAATTTTCTTCAATAAAATCTTCTTAATCCTCAGGAGGATGTATTCAAACACTCTTCTACTTCTTAAGTTGTGATCTTGTAAATCTGAGAAGTTCATAAGCCATTTCACACTCATGATCAACTTCTAGTCTACTACTTAACATCCTTGAAAGCATTTATTATGTAAGAGGATATTTCTTTTCAACCATCATGTGAATAGTAATTCCAGTATCCATCAATAATACATGAACTCCACATGAATCATATAACCTCCAGCTTATCAATGTGTAGTCCTGTTAAGCTTTCCAGATTTCATCTTCCTCACTTGGCTCTAATAAAGTTATAAGATCTCCCCAAAGTAATCTATCATATCCTTTTAGACTTGTTGTTTCAAATCTTTCCTTTATCAGCCTGTATAGATCTAACACATCTTGTCTGTGAAAATCATCAAGCATTGCAATGAATATCTTGTAAAATTTAGTACTTCCATCAGCCCTGATGATCTCATATTACATCTTGTCTTCTGTTAGAATGTGTATCTTCCAATCAAATATTGGATATTTTGTAGATAATGATTCAACATTGATAGCTTCATCATCTCTTGGAACTATCTCTAAACAAAGTTGAACTTCTGCCTTTTCTGCATCATCCTCTAGTTTTTGCCTCTTGACACTTTCTTCATCAAGTTCTTCAACTGCTCTTTTCTTACTAACTGTTTCCTTTCTACTGCTTTTAGTTTTCTTTCCACTCCCTTCCACCACCTCTGAATCCATAGGAACAAATGAATCTACCCTCTTCATTTCTTTATCAAACAACATCTGATTTTTAAACTTGTGTTCTTTCCAACGATATGTTTGTATCTATGCCATGTTTCACAGAGTAGTTTTAGACTTTATTCCTCTTTTGTGCTTTTAGTTGGTGGTTTACTTCTGACCTATTCCCAGCTCCTAAGCATTGCCAAAGTGCTTCTTTTCTTACCCTTTTGTTCATGAGCCTACAAATAGTTTTGCTCTTTCTTCAATGGTTAACTCTCCCTGTTCCTCTACTTGTAGTCTCTGAGCTAACTCATAATCTGCCTCTATCAAAGCTTGAGTATTATCCCATGAAATTAAGTTAGCCTCTTCTTCTCTTTGTATTGTAACCCTTTCTTCTTCTTCTTCTAACTCAGCCTCTAATTCTTCTGCAAGTCTTTTAGCCATTTCTTCATAAAACTTAATCTGATCCTTTTTCTTTAATGACTTATCTGGTTCAATCATTTTGGCTTTTCCCCTTATCTTTAGATCATGTTGTGAAGGAAGTACTAGCTTTTTTTCTTGTTTCACAACTTATTCTAGGTTCTTGATAGTCACTCCTCTTGTTGGTCTAGTAGCAAGCTCACTAGATTTTTCTTTTGATCCTCTTTCTTTTTCTTTTTCTTTTGATTTCTCACTTCTTATCTTCATAAGTGTCTGAGCATTTGTGAGATCTTCATCTTCAATAATAGTTGTTGTTGTTGTTGGAGGAGTACTTGGCTCAGCAGTACTAACAGATACACCAGCAGTAGTAATTGGTGCACTGACAGTGTATTAACGATCAATATCCTGATCATACCTCCCCTGAGTCTCTACATCCTCTTGAACAAATTAAATCTCTTCATCTTGGTCTAATTCATCTATATTCCTCCCCTGTTTGGATGAATCCTCCTGATCACCTAAACTTTACACAAAAGACTCTATCCTAACTTTAAATAACCTCCTCTTGAGTTGTGGAGTTCTTGCCTTTTTCTTCTTTTCCAATTTCTTGACACTCTTCTTTTGACTAGTAATCTCTAAATCCTGAGCAGTCTTGACATTCTCCAAGGCAAGAACACTGTCAGACAATTTTGTACAAATTTCCATCAATTCCATAATTTTCAGTCTGTCCTCCCCACTTCTAGGTGTGTTAACTCTGGAGAGAGGTAGATCATTAGACTATTTAGATAACCTCTCAAACATAGTTTGAGCAGGTCTGTCCCCTAATATGGTATCTTGGCGCCTAGGACCACTACATGAACTAGTTCCCTGAGGAATAGACTCATTAAGTGTTGCCATGGATTGGGTCCTAATTATGTTACCACTGCCCTACTCTGCATCTAAGCTAATAGCAGTAGTGGAAGCCCTTTCCATACTATCTCCCCTATCCTCATGGACAGTCTCATCTGCTACAAGGGTAGTAGGTCCACTAGACTGAGATATCTTAGTGGGCCTTTTGGTTTTCCTACGTTTTTGATCCCTTTAGGGGTTTGTGATGATGATGAAAAAATAGGGATTTGGTTCAATAATAGATGGAAAAAGCATAGTTAAGGTGTGTGTAGAGGTTTAGTGGGATGTCCTGACCCTTCACCCACCACTGCTTTTATGGTTGTATCAACATAGTAGCAAACAATGGTGTAATTGTGCCTGAAAAATCTTTTCCTTGCCTTCTCATGTTTGCAAAAACCTTTTTAGTATGAGAAGGTGTATCATACTCATCATTAAAAGTTGGTGTAAGATTTTCAATTTGATTGTTCGAAAACAGTTGTAAAAACCTTGAATACATTAAAAACTTTTTAGAAATTGGATCCAAGTTTTTTAACATACCATCAAAAATCAATTTAGAAAAATTTAATTTTTGATTCTTAGCCAAACATATAACTGCAGATGCAATATTTGTACCAAATTCATTCCAAGCAGTTGATTTTGAACTTAAACATTGCAAGAATGTATGTAAAAAATACTTCCATTGATGGGAGAAATAAGATTTATAAAAGGTAAGTCTATCAGAAAGATTCTCATATCACATCAATTGAAAGTTTTCAAAAATTTCAGTATTTGTGAGACAAGCAATACTATCCTCATCATTAAATTGAAGATCTCTCCTCACAGATGATTCTGATATTACTATTGTCTTGCCATTAACTTTGGCACGTATTTGTCTTTTATTATTGACTATTTTGATCTTTGTAGTAGACCAAAACTGCTCAATATAAGAGACATAGATAGTTGGACTTACAGTTAAGGCATATCGGATTGGGTTAGCATTCATAAAGTCCACTATCTTATCAAAATTAGCATTCTCTGTGTATTTTTCCAAGTAAGCAACCATGTTGTGTGAATCAATGAATTTTAGAGCCTCCATAAATGATAATTATTGAAGTCGATGATGAAATTGAGTTTGGGTTAGTAACTCAGAGAGTATTAGAAGATAAATAACGAATATGGTGTGATCGTATGCGCTTAAATATGTAATAAAGAAAACCTATACGCGAAGTTTTCATTTTATAGTTAAAGAATACCCTCAGCAGTTGTAATTCCAACGGTAACCTAGCAGTAGTAAGTAGCCTGGCAGCATTAACTTTTGCCTGGCAACACTATCTTAGCCCAGCAGTATTAACTTTTTGCCTGGCAATACTAACTTTTTGCCTGGAAGTACTAAGTAATGCCTAGCAGCATTAACTTTTTGAGTTACCAGTTTTAACCCCAGTTTCATCCTTAGCATTTCCAACCCATTCCAATCATCAATCTATCCAAACAACACTTCAAAGATTAAGCACTCCAATGCTAGCAGTCAAAAATTGAAAACGACTAACATCAAATGCTTTTGTGAGTAAATCTGCCACATTATGATTAGTGTGAATCTTGATCACTTGTATTAATCTCTTCTCATATGAATCCTTGATGAAGTTATGTCTAATCTCAATGTGCTTAGTCTTTGAGTGAAACACTAGATTCTTAACTATGTAGACGTGCATTTTCATTGTCAATGGAAAATCTTTGAGTCATACGTTGTATCCATAGTCAAGCAATTGATTTTGGATCCATAACACTTGTCCACAACAATTTGATGTAGCTACATACTCTGCTTGAGTAGTAGAGTTGACAACTACAGTTTGCTTCTTGCATTGCCATGAAATCAATCTGCTTCCAAGAAATTGACAACCTCCTGTTGTGATTCCTGTCTAAACTTGCACCTACATATCCACTTAACAATATAAGCTTCCAAATCAAATGGGAGTCATAGGATACCAAAGGCCCTAATATAGATTGACCATCAAATATCTAAAGATGTCTCTAGTTTCACAGCATGAAGATGTAAAACTTTAGGTTGTGACTTAAGAATCTTGCACAAGCACTTCCAACAAAACGAATATATCAGGCCTTGAAGATTGTAAATACATCATGAGTCAATCTATTGATTGGTTACATCAATGATCAAATCATTGATCTATATAAGTGAACATCAACATCTTCAGCTTCTGCATCTTTGAGCAATGGCTTTGAAGTCTCCATAGGAGTACTTGCTGTCTTCACAGTTGAAAAACCAAACTTCTTCAAAATTTCATCCACATACTTGTCTTGACTAATGAAAATCCCATCATCTTTCTAAGTCACTTGTAGTCCTAAGAAGAAAGTAAGCTCACCCATAGAACTCATCTGGAACTTCTTGTGCATCAATTTCTCAAACTCAGTGCATAAACTCTTCTTAGTAGATCCAAAAATGATATCATCTACATATACTTGAACTAGTAGAATATCACCTTTGACTCTTTTAATGAACAAAGTCTTATCTATCTGGCCTCTCTGAAATCTATTGTCCAATAAATAAGTAGATAAAGTCTCATACCAAGCTCTAGGAGCTTGATGTAGACCATATAGTGCCTTTTCTACCTTATAAACTCTGTCAGGGAACTCTAGATCTTCAAACCCTGGAGGTTGATAGACATAGACTTCCTCTTCAATCTTGCCATACAAAAATGCACTCTTCACATCCATCTGATACACAACAAAGTCTTTGAATGAGGCATAGGCTAAGAATAGCCTAATTGCTTCAATCCTAGCAACTGGAGCAAAAACCTCATCATAATCTATTCCCTCTTCTTGAGTGTAACCCTGTGCAACCAGCCTTGCCTTGTTTCTAACCACAATACCTCTTTCATCTTTCTTGTTTCTGTAGATCCATTTTGTTCCAATGGCCCTCTTGCCATATGGTAAATCAACTAAAGTCCAAACCTTCTGCAGTTTAAACTGTAGAAGCTCATCTTGCATTGCTTCTATCCAGCTTGGATCTGTCAAAGCTTGAATTACCTTCTTGGGTTCTACTTGTGATAGAAAACAAGCAAACAGACAATTCTAAAAATCTTTATGGTTGATCCTCTGTTGCACTGAACTAAACATACCATGGTCAGTCACACTCTTTGTCATTCTTCTGGTTTGAGGTGCTGAATGTATATCTCCAATGATTTGTTTAATTGGATGATCCTTGTGAATTCTGGTAGTTGGAATAGGACTGACAGGCATGAATATATCCAAATTGTTCATGTCAGCCTCTGCATCAACACCTTCATCATCATTTGAATAGTCAATTTCTTCTAGAGGAGGTATATTTGGATCATCAGCACATCCATAGAC